>JAGFNQ010003816.1:370777-431339 GCA_024364735.1 Boesenbergia rotunda | reverse complement strand
GGCAGTCGACTGGCCGAAGGCAGTCGACTGCCAAAACCCACAGAGAGTTCGCAGCTTCGGACCAGTCGACTGGCCTTGGGGCAATCGACTGGTATACCCCAAAACTAGCCGTTGGCTAGCTGTTTGCTAGCCGTTGGCCGACATTTAATGCCGGGCCAGTCGACTGCCCTTGGGGTAGTCGACTAGTAGGCGTCTGGACAGACTGCGAATCTGTCCTTTTCACCTATAAAAGGAGGCCTCGTTACACGTGTCTGTACCGTTCCGTACAGTAACGAAGTGCTGCCAAATTGTAAAGTGATTCTTTGCTTCCTCCATCTCAATTCTACATCTGTAAAGAGGAAGCTCGTGCTGTGAAGGTTTCTCCACCTA
Source organism: Boesenbergia rotunda (assembly GCA_024364735.1). Classification (NCBI taxonomy): domain Eukaryota; kingdom Viridiplantae; phylum Streptophyta; class Magnoliopsida; order Zingiberales; family Zingiberaceae; genus Boesenbergia; species Boesenbergia rotunda. The sequence goes on along the minus strand of JAGFNQ010003816.1, from coordinate 430,970 downwards.
AAGGAGACTTTTCTATAATGAAAAGTGGTGCTCGCGGTGTGGATCCTTGGACTAGTCACCCATCTGGGTGGATACCAAGTAACTGAAAGTGTTAGCATTGTTATTTGTCTTTTGCATATTATTTCCGCTGCGCTAACATCTGTGTAGAGTTCAACGATCCGAAAAAGTGCATTCACCCCCCCTCTGCACGCCACATCGATCCTTCAGTTGGTATCAGAGCCGGTGCGTTTTGGAAGATCTAACAATCAACCAGAACATCTGAAATGACGTTTCAAGAGGGATACTCCACCGCACGACCACCATTCTTCGACGGCAACGACTTCGCGTACTGGAAAGGTAGAATGCAATACTATCTTATGAATGACATAGAAACTTGGATAAGTGTTGCAGATGGCTTCGAGGCGCCCGTCGATGAAAGAGGAGATCCTACACCCATGAGGACATGGTCCAAAGAAGTGATGAAGAGGGCGCAATCAAATGCCAAGGCCACCACTACACTGCAGTGCGGACTCTCTAAGGAGCAACTGAACAAAGTGGGGCCATTCAAGAGCGCCAAAGAGCTATGGGACAAGTTGGTAGAACTGAACGAGGGGTCAAACGAGTCCAGAAGAGCCAAGAAGGACTTATTGGTGGCCCAACTGCAATCACTCTCCATGAAGAGCAACGAGACCGTCAGTCAGCTGCATGGAAGAGTAAAGGAAGTGATCAACGAGCTCCATGTAATTGGAGAGAAAATCGAAAACCGGGACATCATCAGGTATGTCTTACAAGCCTTCCCGAGAACCACCCTGTGGGCATCCATGGTTGATGCCTACAAGGTATCAAGGATTTATCTTTAGTTAAATTGGACGATCTATTTTGTGAATTTGAACTGCACAAACAAGCTAACATTTCGGCAAAAGAGAAAGGTGTTGCTTTTGTTGCAGAGAAAGAGAAGAAGAGGAGAAAGGAGAAGAAGAAGGTGATCTACTCATCATCCTCGGACTCGGAGGAGTCAAGCGCCTCCATGGATAGTGACCAAGAAGCCTTTATGGTAAGGAAATTTCGTAAGGCATTTAAAAGTTTTTCTAACAAATCATATGCTAGGAAAGGGGCCAAAGGTAAGGGTAAGGCCAAGGAGATCATATGCTACAACTGTCACCAAGAGGGACATATGAAGAATGAATGTCCCCAGCTGAAGAAGAGGGAGGACAAGAAAGAAGAAAAGAAGAAGAATGACAAGAAGAAGTCGAAGGGAAAGGAGAAGAGTGCCACGAACCTCAAGGCGACCTGGGACGATCCCTCATCCTCAGAGGAAGAAGAAGAGCAAGTCTCACACTTCGCTCTTATGGCACAAGATGGTTCAGATTCTTCAGACGATGAACGGAGCTCAAGCAGTGAAGATGAGAGCTCCTCCACCTCATCATCATCAGAGTCAGAGGCTTCGGTAAGTGAGGTATACCACTTACCATCTTCCACTTTAGTGAAAATCATTACTAGCACTAACATGGACTTAGCTAAGGCTAGAAGCAAAATTAAGGATCTTAAGGAAGAAATTGCCATGCTTAAAGTAGAAGCTATTAAACTTAAGGATTTGCATGCTAGCTCTACTTCTTCACATTTCTCATGTATTGAAAATCAAAATAAGGAGTTAAGGAAACAAATAGATGACCTCACAAAAGCACTTAGAAAATTTCAAGTAGGATCAAGCAACCTTGACATGATCATAAACAGTCAAAGGGCTGTATACAACAAGGCCGGATTAGGTTATAGGCCTAAGACCAAGGAAGTAGCTTTTGTTTCACTTACCGGTAGAATTGGTGCAACTAGGAGATTAGAGGCTAGGGGAACCACCAAGAAGGCATGGGTGCCTAAGAAATTTTTAAATGATGCTTATGGATCTAAGATTTGGGTACCAAAAGAATATGTTTTCCATGTTGTCTAGGTAAAGGTGAAGGATGTAACGCCCCAAAATTTCTATATTGAAGTTCTTTAAGTCCTTAGAACTATTTAAAAATGTTTTAAAAATATTCTAGATATTTTTAGGAATTTTTAGAATATTTTTATGGAATTTTCCGAGTCCGTTTAGGATTTTTATTAAAAGAAATAGAGTTTTCGGCAAAAAGTTGCCGGGACGAGTTTTGAACCCGAGACCTCCCATGGGACCAACGACTTAAGTTGGTCGGGTTAACCAGGAGCCCCAGCAGGGGTGTGCTGAAAGAAAATAGAGAGATATTAAGTTAAGTTATAAGTTGGACTTAAATACCCTAAGTATAAATAGAAGAACTTAAGTGATTCTTTTATTTTTGGTTCGGCAACTTCCTCTCCTCCTCACCATCCGCCCGATCCCTCTCCTCTCTTGGGCAAAACCACACCAAGCCCTAGGACCTTCCTCCGGTGGCCGGCCAAGGCTCTCCTCCGAGAGATTTTCCGATATTCGGAATCCCCGCGACGAGAGGAACGCGTGAGCGCGAAGAAATCTCCGAGACTCCGAGTTTCTCCGGAACCTCCGACGCCGTTCTTGGTTGTAAGTCCAAGATATCGATGTAAGTACTGCTCACCTGCAGTAAGAGGCGGTTTTCCGCAAGTTTTTCCCGTTAGAAAGTTAAAAATGCAATTTTCCTTTAGTTTATGGTTTTGCATGTAACCCTAGTTTAATCCATGCTTGTATAAGTTTAATTAAGTACCCTATATGAGGTTAGGGTCTAAGAAGAGTTATGAGAAAAGAAAAGAGAAGATGAAGATAAGAAAAGAAAAGGCCAAGGCCTTAAGAAATCCCCAAAAGTCAAGACTTAGGGATTTGGGCACACAAGGTGCTCGTTAAAATGCCAAGGCATTCAAGATAAGAAAAAAAGTAAGTATTTTATTTTCTAAGGCCAGTACCCGGCGTCTAAGGGCGTCGTTAAAGAAATCCAGGTGTCCAATTCCAAGGTCTTGGCCCTGGTAGACCAAGGTCTGCTCTATTAGGATTGGTGGCTCGCTACCCCAACCTTTTAGGGAACGCGCATAAGATGGTACTTACGTCTTAAGTGGATCCAAGTGAGTTATTATTTTCAAGTATATGCTTTAGCAAAGTTTTTCTAAAGTTTAAGGAAGTTTTCTAAAAGTTAAAGAAAGATTTAAAGTTAAAGAATTGCTAAAGTTTCAAGTTAAGCCAAGAAAAATGAGTTAAGACTTATTAATGCTTGAGTATGCATGTTTTGAGTTATACATGTTTTAGTGTTTCTTTTAAGCATAAAAGTATCTCATGTGATCTCACATTGTTTAAAAAACATGCTTGCACATTTCGAGATTTTGTGAGCTAGATAGTACTTGCTAAGCTTTATGCTTATTAGTTGCATTTTCTCTTGCTGCAGGTAAAGGTAAAGGCAAGCAATTCTGAAGGAAGGCGACGAGGCGGTGCTGAGTGACGTGTGTGTGGTGGCTGACCTTGGAGAGGTCCTTGGGACAAGATGAATAAAAGACTTAAAGTGCATTTGTTACAGATTCTTAGTTAAGTTAGATCACGTAGAATTTATCCAAGCATTTGCGTTTTAGATATTTTGCATGTCTTAAAACCACGAGTAAAGATTCCATGTCATTCCATTTAATATACATATCCTTATGATTGCATTGGATGAGTATGAGCGTGAGTAGTTTTGAATATCGATACTTTTGATTTATATGCTAAATACTTGAGATATACTTGAGCTATTTGATGCATGTGCCAAGATGTTGTTAGTCTCCTTTTGAATTAAGTTTTATTGCTTTAAATATGCTTAGAAAAGTTGCATTCATATTCCATAATGCTTTAGTGATGTTATAGAACATGTGTTTTGGTGTTACGAAGTGGTAGAATGAACGACCTTGTTTAAACTACGCATAGAAGTTAAGTTTGGTACAAACTCTAGTTTAAAGTTCATATAGACTTTGATAGGTTATTTACTTCCGCAAAAGTCCTAATTTCAAGTTTATGAAGTTGTTTTGATTGGCTAAAATGTTTAGAAAACTAGTATAAAGTATAGAAATGGTGTTATGTCTTTGTATGGCTTGAAACTATATGTTTTGTGGACTTTTGAAACAAGTTTTCGGGTCTGAAATGCAGGTTTTCAGGCGTGCCAGTCGACTGGTTCAGAACCAGTCGACTGCCCTATCAAACAGTAGCTTCTGTTCGATGCACCAGTTGACTGCCAAGAGGCCAGTCGACTGGTGCCGCGCCCAGAAACTTGCTGTGGCCAATACCAGTCGACTGGCTATATAGCAGTCGACTGGTACCATTGCAGAGAAGTTGTGTAGAGCAGCTGGTTAGTGCTCTAGTGTTACAACTAAGAGGTCTAGGGGTTAAATCCTGGCAAAGCAAATAAAATGAAAGTTGTTTTATTTTTTTTTGAAAAAAAAAGAAGGAAGAAAAAAAAAAAAGTTCCGCATTTTTAGTCGTGCATTAGAGTCAAGAAGTAGACAAGTAACGGTCCGTCTAAGGTAGAGAAGGCGGGTCGTTACAAAGGAGGCCCCAACCTTGTGGATAGTAGATAGTGGATGCTCAAGACACATGACCGGGGATGTGAGCAAGTTCACCACTATTAGCTACCTAAGAGAAGGAACGGTCTCCTTTGGAAACAGTGGAAAGTTAAGAATCATTGGTAGGGGCACAATTGAGGTATCTCCCACTATTTCAATTCATAAGGTACTCTTGATTAAGGATATGAAGTTCAATTTATTAAGTGTAAGTCAATTATGCGATGCCGGGTTTAGAGTAGAATTTCATGATAAGAAATGTGTAATAAAACAATGTGAATCAAACACTATCATATTAGAAGGGTTTAGAGAAGCAAACTTGTATTATCTTGATCTATCTTATGCTACTAACAAAGTTGTTAAGTGTCTCATGTCTAAAGAAGAAGAAGGGTGGTTATGGCACCGAAGACTTGGACACATCAACATGAGGAACATTACAAGAGTGGCCAAGGAAGAATTGGTGAAGGGGCTTCCAATGATCAAGTACGAAAAGAACAAGCTATGTGATGCATGTCAAGAGGGTAAGCAATCAAAAGAATCACACAAAGGTAAAACTTTAAGTACTACTTCTTTGCCCTTAGAACTCTTACATATAGATTTATTTGATTGTCATAGTACTTCATCACTTGTAGGAAGTAAGTATTGCTTAGTGATAGTAGATGATTTTTCTAGGTTCACTTGGGTTCACTTCATGAAATATAAGGACGATACCCTAAATTTATTCATAGGCTTTAGCAAAAGGGTAGAAAATGAAAAGAATACCAAAATAAACCGAATTAGAAGTGACCATGGTGGGGAGTTCCAAAACGCTAACTTCACACAATTTTGTGTTGAAAATAGATACAAGCATGAGTTTTCATGCCCTAGGACTCCTCAACAAAATGGGATAGTTGAGAGGAAAAACCGAGCCCTACAAGAAGCCGCTAGGACTATGCTTAATGCATACTCTCTTCCTAGCTACTTTTGGGCCGAAGCGGTTAACACCGCTTGCTATATTCAAAACCGAGTGTTGGTGCATAGGTTTTTAGGAAAAACCCCCTTTGAACTTTGGAATGGAAGGGTACCCCAAGTCCACTATTTTAGGGTCTTTAGATGTAAAGCTTACATCTTAAACACCAAAGATGACCTAAGAAAATTTGAGTCAAAGGTCGATGAAGGAATCTTAGTAGGGTATTCATTGACTAGTAGGGGTTATAGAGTGTACAACAAGAGGACAAAAGTGATTGAGGAGTCCTCAAATGTCAAATTTGATGAAACCACTAATACCTACCCTAGAAAGGCCTCAATTGATAAGGATATAGAAGAAGTCCAACCCCTTGCCCAAAGACTTCAAGACCTACAATTGAAGGGCAATGATCAAGGGGGAGTAAGAAGCATCCTAGAGGATGAGGAAGAAGAAGTAAATGCACCTACAACCTCTAGACCTTTGAGACATCATCATGATCATCCCATTGACCAAATTGTTGGTGATGTCACTCAAGGAGTAAGGACTAGGTCATACTTTAGGGATCAGACTAGCCAAATAGCTCTAATCTCCCAATTAGAACCAAAGACCATTGATGAAGCATTGGGAGATGTTGATTGGGTGTTGGCCATGCAAGAAGAGCTAAACCAATTTGAAAGGAGTGAAGTTTGGGAGTTAGTTCCTAGACCCACTGATTGTACCATTGTAACCACTAGATGGGTCTTTAGGAACAAATTAGATGACCAAGGTAAAATCACTAGGAACAAGGCTAGATTGGTAGCTAGGGGGTTTAACCAAGTTGAGGGATTGGATTATGATGAGACCTATGCCCCCGTAGCTAGGTTAGAATCAATTAGAATTTTATTAGCTTATGCCGCTCACATGGGTTTCACACTTCATCAAATGGATGTGAAGTCGGCATTCTTAAATGGGATCATTAAGGAAGAAGTTTATGTAGAACAACCCCCCCCCCCCGGGTTTGAGGACCCTAACTTTCCAAGACATGTGTTCAAATTAAGAAAAGCCTTGTATGGATTGAAACAAGCCCCCCGGGCTTAGTATGAGAGGCTTTCTTCATTTTTGGTATCTAAGGGGTTTAGAAGAGGAACAATTGACCCTACATTGTTCCTAAAATCTAAGGATAAGGACATATTTGTTGCCCAAGTCTATGTAGACGATATCATCTTTGGGTCAACAAATAATGACTTCCTACAAGAATTCATCAAGTGTATGGAAGAGGAATTTGAGATGAGTCTTGTAGGAGAGTTAACCTTTTTCTTAGGCCTTCAAGTTAAGCAAACTAATGAAGGTACACATGTGTTTCAAACCAAATATGCTAAGGAGATGCTAAAGAAATTTGGTTTAGAACATGCTAAGGAAGCATCTACACCCATAGGAACCAATGTGAAAATGGATAGTGATCTTGAAGGCAAAATGGTAGACTCTAAACAATATAGGAGCATGATTGGTAGCCTCCTATACCTAACCGCTAGTAGACCCGACATACTTTTCGCGGTAGGTATGTGTGCTAGGTACCAATTTTGTGCAAAAGAGTCTCATTTAATTGTAGTCAAAAGGATCCTAAGGTATGTGAAAGGAACCCTAAATGTCGGACTTTGGTATCCTAGAACCCCAAATGTTGACCTAATTGGATACACCGACTCGGACTATGCGGGTTGCAAGTTAGACAGGAAGAGTACAAGTGGAGGGTGTCAATTTCTTGGGTCTTCATTAGTTAGTTGGAGTAGTAGGAAACAACCATGCGTTGCCCTATCAACAACGGAAGCAGAATATGTGGCAATGGGTGGATGTGTTTCCCAACTCCTTTGGATCATGCACACCTTAGAGGACTATGAGCTACATTACACCAAGGTCAAAGTCTTGTGTGATAATGTAAGCACGATCAACCTAACTAAAAATCCGGTTCACCATTCTAGGACAAAGCACATTAAAGTGAAACATCACTTCATTAGAGACCATGTGGCAAGGGGAGACATAGAACTACACTATGTTGAATCAAAGTCGAACCTAGCCGACATCTTTACCAAGCCTCTTCCCGAATCGAAGTTTACATCCTTAAGAAGAGGCCTTGGAATGTGTTTTGTGGAAGTATAGAATGAACTTGGAGACATTAGCTTTGAAAAAGGGTGCTTGATCCATTAGGGTGATACATTTGGCTCACTTATGCTTGTGGCACATTGTTGGACCATTGAGAGTATCAAAATATCAAAACTAGACCAATTATGGGGGAGGTAAGTGTTTAATCAATGGACACTTTGCTAAAGATCATAGTTGGACATTTTTAAACCTTTGAAAACCATTTTATGTTTTACATATTGTGCCATGCTCTTAAAAGTCATAAATTTGCAAAATTGATTTCAAAGGTTGATACAAAATGTAGTGTTTTTCAAAACTTTTGGATTTTTATCAAAAGACGTGCATGTTTGAAATTTTATATGGTTTATTATTTTTCCCTGATAGAGTATAACATTTCAAACATGTACGCAAAATTTTACAATTTTTTGAATTTTCTGGAATTTTCTGGGAGTTTCTGAATCTCGGCAGAAAACCTGTAATTTCAGACTGATAGCGTATCAGTCGACTGCCCTATGGGCAGTCGACTGGTACAGGAATTTTCAGAAGCTGAGAGAAAATTCAGGAATCAATAAATCTCACATTTGATACCATAGGGATTGGTTGCTTGAGGCAATCATTTTGATGGTGTCAAAGGGGGAGAATGGGTGGTTTAAGTTAGACTCTTGACTTAAAATGGGGAGTTTTAGGTAATTTTGTCTAACTTAGACCTTGTAAGGTTAAAACCTGAAAAGAAGACATGGATTAAGGGGAAGGTACCTCTTAGGTTCGGATATGTCTTACATTCTTATTGATGGTGTTAAGTAGAAACTTAACTTGGAATATGATTAGAATTGAAACTGTGGAGAGGACATAGGTTAAGGGGGAGGTTACCTCTTAGGGTTATTATGTCTCATAATGTTTCAATTGCTATCTTTTGCTATTACTATTGTTGCTATTTATCTCTAACTTAAACATATTGTCACACATCAAAAAGGGGGAGATTGTTGAGGCAATCGGCCCTTGAAATGATTGGAAGATCATGGTTTTGATGTGTGGGCGAATAAGTTTAAAGTTAGAGTGTTATGTTGTATTTGATTTGTGTGATTGAGTTTGCAGGACTTGGAGAATCACACATGGTGGACCTATCCGAGGGACGAAAGCCGAGGGAGGAGAGCTCCAAGGGCAAGCCGGGAAGTGGACTTCAAAGGGCACACGTGAAGGGTGGCATGGAGGCAAGCCAAGGGAAGGCTTGTGTGCGCATCCGAGGGATGATAGCCAGAGGAAGAGGACTTCAAGGGGCGAGCCAAGGGAGCAGACCTGAAGGCACACGCGAAGGAGAGGGTTCGGAGTGGCTGGAGCTGAGCTGGGAGGCAGGGCAGTCGACTGGCCCGAAGGCAGTCGACTGCCAAAACCCACAGAGAGTTCGCAGCTTCGGACCAGTCGACTGGCCTTGGGGCAGTCGACTGGTATACCCCAAAACTAGCCGTTGGCCGACATTTAATGTCGGGCCAGTCGACTGCCCATGGGGCAGTCGACTGGTAGGCGTCTGGACAGACTGCGAATCTGCCCTTTTCACCTATAAAAGGAGGCCTCGTTACACGTGTCTGTACTGTTCCGTACAGTAACGAAGTGCTGCCAAATTGTAAAGTGATTCTTTGCTTCCTCCATCTCAATTCTACATCTGTAAAGAGGAAGCTCGTGCTGTGAAGGTTTCTCCACCTAAAGGAGACTTTTCTATAGTGAAAAGTGGTGCTCGCGGCGTGGATCCTTGGACTAGTCACCGATCTGGGTGGATACCAAGTAACTGAAAGTGTTAGCATTGTTATTTGTCTTTTGCATATTATTTCCGCTGCGCTAACATCTGTGTAGAGTTCAACGATCCGAAAAAGTGCATTCACCCCCCCCCCCCCTCTGCACGCCACATCGATCCTTCAAAGTAGTAGGGCCCGGGTTCGCCTGGTCAGGTGCGCATGCCTTGGGACCAAGCCTAGGTTCCCCTGGTCATAGGGCGCATCGCGGGGCATTATTTGGACGGACGCGTAGGTCTCAAACCAAGCCTAAGTACCCCGGGCGTCGGCTAGATCGCAGGGCATTAGGGTTTTAGATTACTTGGGCGGGCGCGTAGGTCCCGGACCAAGCCTAAGTACCCCGGGCGTCGGCTGGACCGCAGGGCATTAGAGTTTTAGATTACTTGGATGGGCGCATAGGTCCCGGACCAAGCCTAAGTACCCCGGGCGTCGACTGGACCGCAGGGCATTAGGGTTTTAGATTACTTGGACGAGCACGTACATTCCGGACCAAGCCTAAGTACCCTGAGCGTCGGCTGGACCGCAGGGCATTAGGGTTTTAGATTACTTGGACGGGCGCGTAGGTCCTAGACCAAGCCTAAGTACCCCGGGCATCGGCTGGACCGCAGGGCATTAGGGTTTTAGATTACTTGGACGGGTGCGTAGGTCCCGGACCAAGCCTAAGTACCCCGGACGTCGGCTGGACCGCGGGGCATTAGGGTTTTGTATTACTTGGACGGGCGTGTAGGTGCCGAACCAAGCCTAAGTACCTCGGGCGTCGGCTAGACCGCACGACATTAGGGTTTTAGATTACTTGGACGGGCACGTAGGTCCCGGACCAAGCCTAAGTACCCCGGGTGTCGGCTGGATCGCAGGGCATTAGGGTTTTAGATTACTTGGACGGGCGCGTAGGTCCCGGACCAAGCCTAAGTACCTCGGGCGTCAGCTGGATCGCGGGGCATTAGGGTTTTGTATTACTTGGACGAGTGCGTAGGTCCCGAACCAAGCCTAAGTACCCCGGGCGTTGGCTGGACTGCAGGGCATTAGGGTTTTAAATTACTTAGACGGGCGCATAGGTCCCGGACCAAGCCTAAGTCCCCCGGGCGTCGGCTGGACCGCAGGGCATTAGGGTTTTAGATTACTTGGACGGGCGCGTAGGTCCCGAACCAAGCCTAAGTGCTCCGGGCGTCGGCTGGACCGTAGGGTATTAGGGTTTTAAATTACTTGGATGGGCGCGTAGGTCCTGGACCAAGCCTAAGTACCCCGGGCATCGGCTAGACCATAGGGCATTAGGGTTTTAGATTACTTGGACGGGCGCGTAGGTCCCGGACCAAGCCTAAGCACCCCAGGCGTCGGCTGGACCGTAGGGCATTAGGGTTTTAGATTACTTGGACAGGCGCGTAGGTCCCGAACCAAGCCTAAGTCCCCCGGGCGTCGGCTGGACCGCGGGGCATTAGGGTTTTGTATTACTTGGACGGGCGCGTAGGTCCCGAACCAAGCCTAAGTACCCCGGGTGTCGGCTGGACCGCAGGGTATTAGGGTTTTTGAAGTACTCGGGAGTACGCTTGTCATTTTGAAAAGGAGCATTTCGTTTTATTACTTGATTTGGCTGCAAGCGCCCAAAGAGACATAGACAGTTGCTTTAACTTAATTGCAGACCTTACCATGACAAGAAGGACCGGGGACCCTAGCCGAGCCGAGATTTCCCGAGTTTCCTTCTTTTTATTCAACAGCTATTTTTCTAGGCCTCGTGGGCTCTTCCTAGCTTCGGACCTGACTTCACCACTATAGCACCTTCGAGAAACCAGCTGATCCCCCCGCACTTCCACCACTCGATCGCCCACCGGGAACTTGATCTTCTGGTGGTATACAGAGACCACCGCATGGAAAGTGCTGAGCGCCGACCGACCCAGGATGGCATTATAGGAGGAGGGCGCATCCACAATTAAGAAAGGAGTCCTCCGAGTCCTTTCGAGCCTATCGTTGCCCAACAGAGTGACAGGGTAATCTGTCCCAATGGTTGTACGTGATATCCCGTGAAGCCAAACAAGGGGGTTGTGATGGGTATCAGTTCATCCTCGTCTATCTGCATATGCTCCCAAGCTGCTCTGTACAAAATATTTACAGAACTCCCCGTGTCCACGAAGATGCGCTTTACCTCATAATTGGCGATGCGAGACACAATCACTATGGCATCCTCGTGTGGAGCCTCCACTTCTTCGAGGTCGGCTGGTCCAAACGAGATAGTTGGGCCTGCCCCTGGCTTCAGCTTATCCCGATAGAGTAATTCTCCAACCGTCGGGTGTACGACTTCCGGGCTCGGTTAGAATCGCCCCCGGTGGGTCCTCCGGAGATGACCCCTACATGGCCCGAAGGGGGGCCCCGCATAGGAGCTTTGCCCTTTTGAGGATCTCTCTCCAAGGAAGGGGATCTTCGGGGCGCGGGCCCTTGGCTCCTGCCTCTAGATCACGATCGGGACCGCGGTCGGATTTCGTTTCCCCCTGCAGGCCGTCGTCGAGGGGAAGGGCTTCGTCGTGGCAACCTTCAATTATACCCTGCCTTGTTCCATTTTTTCCACGGTTTGGCATCCGCTTCCTCCGAAAACTTCTTCTTCAGGGCATGTCACTCTTCTGTGGAGTGAGTCGAACTGCCATGATAATTGCAGTATTTGGGCAATGTCTCCGGCTGCTCGATGTCTACTGTCTCCACCAACCGACGCCTGCCGGTCCAGTGATCCCTTCCAGGCGGCAGATCCTTTCCCCTTGCCGGAGCCGGGGGCTCCTTCCTATCCGACCGGGGGCTACGGGAGGAGGGGCTACGACTGGATCCTTGCGCCGGGCGTACTGTGCCTCCTCCACGTTGACATGCTTGACTGAGCGTCCTAGCAAGTCATCAAAACTAGCGGGGGGCTTCCTTACCAAGGACCGAAAGAAGTCTCCTTCCGCTAGCCCTTGGGTGCATGCGTTGACAAGTATCTCCGATGTTGCATTAGGTACATGTTGTGCCACTCGGTTGAACCTCTGTATGTACTCTTTGAGCGGTTCCTTGGGCTTTTGTTTAAGAGCAAACAGGTTGAGTGCTGTCTTCTGGTAGCGCCGGCTACTCGCAAAATGGTGGAGGAATGCCATTTTGAACTCTGCAAAGGAGTTGATGGAACCCTGGGGCAGCCTCTGAAACCACCGTTGTGCTGCTCCTGACAACATGTTCAAAAACACCCGACACTTCACTTCATCAGTATATTGGTGCAGAAGCGCCGCATTTTCGAACTTACAGACATGATCTTCTAGATATGTCTTCCCATCATACTCAGGGATCCCCGGCCCCCGAAACTGCTTCGACATGGGGTCCTCCACGATCTCCGACGAGAAAGAGGTGGACGGAGTCTTCTTGAAGATCTTGGGTCCCTCCTTCCTTCCCGGTCCCTCATCATGCCTCTGAGCACTGGAGGCCACTGAGTGGGCCTTTTCCCCCTCTCCCGAGGATTCTCTATGAGGGCCTTGAGCTGCGCCGTCATGTCGCCCCACAGGGGTCACGGACCTTCTGGAGTGCGAGGCAGAGACTCTAGGGATCTCCTCCCTCGCTAGACCCACTGGTTGCGGGGCGGCTTGATCGATTTGGTGTTGATCCAAGGTTTCCTTGACGGCGTTAGCCACCAGGCGGTTGAATTCCTCTCGCGTGAGAGTGAGGGGTTGTTCCTCCGGTCCTGCCATCGACGCTCCTTCAGGTGTTTTTTCGTTTCTCACAAACGGCGGCAAATTTGTTCTGGAAGGAGTCGTCGGCGATGGCCAGTCACTGAGGATCAGTTCCCGCGGAGATCACTACGTCGCTGAGGAACTCGAGGATACTACGAAAGTAACACAAGCGTTAGGGGACACGCCGGCAGCGGTCCGGCGGAGTCCACTCTGACGCTCAAGTTAGTAGGGTGTCTGAATGGTGAGAAAGAAAGACAATGTGTAGAGATGAGAGATCGCCCCCCCACCCCTTATTAGAGGGGTCGAACTACCTTTTATATTGGTGTCGGCTGACTGATCATGCCCCTTTTAGCGGCGCCACGTTGTTGATATCCAGGCCGCACCCTCTACTTTCGGGGGTAAAGGGGGATCCTTTGAAACAACCCGCGTCATTATCCTTCTCTTTGAGGTACTCGGGGTTCCTGAGGTCGACTGTTCTGAGGACTTCGCCTCCCGAGATGAGCTCGGGGGTCTTTGGGTGCGGTATCTTTCGAAGTACTCTCGGGGCCCTACCTTCCCGAGCACACCCCCGAACGGGGGGGGGGGGGGGGGGCCGGGGCCCGAGGGGAAAGGTTAAGTCGTGTCTCTGGCTTCTTCATTCCCCATGTCGGGCACGAGCTATCTGTAGGATCGGGTCGACCGGCTAGAGGGGGTGAATAGACGGTTTATGAAAAATAAGCACTAACACTCATCTTTAAAAAGAAATAAACTTGGTTGCAACAGAGTCGTTGCTTCCAAGGCAGTTGATGCTCAAACAGAAACTCCTTAAGGCGGAGAAGCCTTTACAATTGTAGCACAGAGAAAGCTTAGAGAGAAAGAGAGTTTACAACTCAATGAATTGAATTTCTAAAGCAAACCTCTAAGTCTATTTATAGCCTAAGAGAATAAATCTGGATGGTTGATTGTTGATCACTTTTCTCTTGGTCGTTGATCCATGGATGTAATCTGGATGGTTGATCTTGGATGGGATTAAACTGCATCCATTGGATTTGATTAAAGGATAATGTAATATTATCCTTTAAGTTTTAATTATTTTAATTAAAACTTTATCTTCCCCCCTTGCTCGAGATGATTGTTGTATCCATCTCGCTGTTATAATCTAGGTAGCAATATCGCCAATACATATTTGCCAACGCCCTTTATCCCAGTTGGTAAGTGGATTTGTGTATTTGGTGGAGGACTTGGGTTCGATCCTTCCTTGGCATCAAAACCTTATTTTTTTTCTTTTGGGCGAATTTCTTTCATTTCTTTTGGGCGCTTGGACTAATCTTTTTGATTCTTCGTCTTCTGGGTGATTTCCGGCCAACCGAAGTTAGGCTCACCCGACTCCGGCCTTTCGCCCCTCGAGCGTCCTTCCTCCCGGCTTCTCGTCCCTCGGACACCGCGCACGTCCTTCTCGCTCCACCGGAGTACTCTTCCGCAGCTTCCGCGTCCCTCGGATTGTACTGAGCCCGTCGGCTCACTTCCCCGCGCAATCCTTCTTGTCCGCTGCGTCTTACGCTCGACTTCCTCCGTACCTAAGTTCCTGCACACTTAGCAGAGGGATTAAAACCAACAGGACCTAACCTAACTTGGTTGATCACATCAAAACCAACCGGGGCACCAACACTATCCAGCCCCATCATCCACAATATACGGGGACAAGGATATGATGGTACTAGCAATATGCGTGACTGTTAGAATAGATTACAAGCTCTTTTCTTGAAAGATTGTTCATGTGCATATTATGTACATTGTTTCGCTCTTCGGCTTCAACTAGCATTAACTGTAGCTGTTGAAAAAGAGGTATCCATTTGGTTATTTTTTTTCAAAATTGAATTCCATTTGTAATCTCTTTAGTGCATCTCCTAAACGCCAAGCTGAGTTACTTTCTGCTCAAAGAGTTGAAGTTGCACATATGGTAGCTATTGGTGAACGTGATACTGGTAGAGGATGCAATCAAATTGGAAATTTATTATGGCCTACAAAGACTCGTTGGAGTTCTAATTTTGACTCAATTTGTAACATGATTGATATGTATAACTCTGTGATTACTATGTTAGAAAACATAGTGCATGATGGGTCCTCTTCTAACTCCATCTGTGGTGAAGCTAGTAGTTTGTTAACTGCGATGAAGTCTTTTGATTTCATATTCATATTACACTTGATGCAAAAGATAATGGGGTTAACAAATCTGCTTTGTCGGGCATTGCAAAAGAAATCTCTAGACTTTTTAAATGTAATGGACTCTGTTTCAACTACTAAAACTTTGCTTCATACTTTGATAGAATAAGGTTTTTTATTCTACTTAGTTATGTGAAAGAAGTTTATGCTAAGTATGATATTGAGATACCTGATATGGAAGCTTGTTATAAATCTGCTACAGGTCGTTCCTGTCAACAAAATGATTGAATCACAGTTGAGCACCATTATCAATTTGATGTATTTGTTGCTGTAATAGATTTTAAAATTGAAGAGCTTAATAGTAGATTCAAAGATGAGGCAGTCGAACTTCTTAAGCTTAGTTGTGCTTTGAAACCTAAAGAAAATTTTAAACTTCTTAATGTTGATCACATCTATCGACTTGCTGATAAATTCTATCCTCTTAACTTCAACGCACAAGATTTGCATCACTTGAGAATGTAATTAGATCACTATAAGATTGATGTTGTTGGTCATGAAAGATTTCAGAATTTATCAACTATTTCTGAATTATATCAAGGATTAGTTGAAACAAATAAATCAGGAACCTACCATTTGATTGACAGGTAATTTTTTTCTTATTTGCTCTAGTTTATATATTATAACTATATCATTTACTTATATATAAAATTTATATATTTGTTTAATTGACAGGTTGATTCATCTTGTTTTAACTCTTCCCGTCTCTACAACAACAACAGAACGAGCATTTTCAACTATAAAACTTGTTAAAACAACTCTTCGTAATAAAATGGAAGAAGAATTTTTAACAGATTCTATGGTCATCTACATTGAACAAGAGTTGGTTGAAAATATCGATAATGATATAATTATTAATGAGTTTGATTCTAAGAAGAATCGAAGGGCACAACTTCAATAATATTTTTTTATGATTTTGAATGTATTGAATATTGAATATTTTTGTTTTATGTCTTCTACAAGTTAATATTCATATACTTTTTATGTTATTTATATTTTTGAATTAATTAAATTTTTATATCAATCATAGTCACCCATGTAATTTGAAAGTCTGGCTACGCCTCTGACGTGACCTGTGTGTGTCAGAGCTACCATCCCTTGAATCAATAAATGTGTATGGTAGAAGCTCTACATGTAAATGACATTCTTGGACGCTTACTGCCCAGGTCAATTTCATTAGAACAAACAATTTAATTGTTTTAGGATTGATTTCTTCAATTGGTTGGGTAGATTGGACCAATTTAATTGTTTCGAGGTTATAATTGTTGGGGGGGGGGGGGGGGGGGGGCGTCGTCTAGGTAAGCTGTCAGAAGAATGCAAACTGATATAATTTCGTCGAGGTTAGTGTTGAACACTATCTCCGTAAAACAATATTGTTCCGCTACAGGTACTCACGGATAGCATCAATTCATTTCCCAAGATACAATGACGATGTCTCAAAATAACAGCACTACAAATTTCGAGACTAGCGAACATTCTCGTAGGCTTTTCAGACTCTAGATGCACATGATGGTATGAATGTTAATGACTTTGATGATTGAATGAATGAATCCCTCATCTAGGGGACTCTATTTATACAAGGGAATAGGTGAGGTACCCTTTGGTGAGTGGGTGTGGCCTTTGGTTTAGGATTAATCAGGTCGTTCGATTTGAAGGGTTGTAACCCTTCAGATAGCCCTTTGATCTCATCTATCAGATCTAAATGGTTGTAACCTTTCAAATCTCCCTTTAATCTCAGCCGCCAGATTTGATCTGACACTTCAGATCAAGTCTCTCTTCACCAACGGTCAAATCATGACTGTTCACGATCAACGCTCCAGATCACATCACTTGCGATCCAGTACCCATCTTCGATCCAACGGTTGCCATTTATTTGCCCAGTCAGCAATCCAGTTATTTCTCTTCTCCTATCTGAGTGCCACATATGCTCCTTGCGACGATGCGAAGTGTAAAGTGTGCCAACAAAGCGCCCATTGCGCGCGTGAGCGCATGGTGGGCTCATAGGTGCGAGCACCTGCTCGCCTGTGAGAAGAGACCACCTGTGTTTCTTTTTAATTCTATTAACACAGGAACACATATAAGGAAGTAAATCCCTTCGGAAATTTCAGATGTGGGACTAATCCCCATCAACTTCCTTTTATGCAAATTTTGGACTAACTTTAAACAATTAATTTCTCATTCACCCGTAATTGATTTTGAGTAAATTAATAGTCTAAATTCATATACGTGAAACGTAGATTTTGTTTTTGAAGTTAATTTTGACTTTCATCGATTGATGTCACCTCAATTTTCCTTTGCAAAACCATATTTGGTCTTAATTTTTTTTAAGCAACAAATATCCAATAATAATTGTACTGCAGATTCCCAAAAATTGTGTAACTTGAATGTTGATATTATTATGCATTCCTCATAGGTGAAAGGGGAGCCAAACATATCATACGTCTGTTCTCGGTACTACAGAGCTCCAGAGCTTATTTTTAGGGTAACTGATTATGCTACAGCAATTGACATCTAGTCTGCTAGTTGTGTTCTTGCTGAACTATTGCTACGACAGGTATTTATGAAATTGTAATTGACATACTTTTTATTTTCTTGTATGTTTTTGAAACTGTAATTATTCAGTAAACTGCAATTAGGGACTAAGTCATTATAATACATACTTGGTGTTGCGTTAAACGATGGCAATATCTCTCAACCTCTAATGTGCAAAAGAAAAGGAAGAGAAAAAGAGATTGCGCAGAGCAACGAGACAAAAACACATAAAGAGAAAGAGAACCACAAGAAAGAAGAAGAGGAGCAGAAAGAAAAGAAGAGTTATTGTGATTTGGCATGCCTACTCTAAAAAAAGCCAAAGCTTTATTAGAATTTTCTCTACACAAGAGAATATATATTATTCTCTTGATCATAATGATTATGATGCAACAGACTTACAATGATCCTTATAAATAATACCTAAACTTAGACCCGGTGAAACTATAACAGAATTTTGTTAGGAAAAACCTTAACAAAATTCTATTAGAAAAACCTTAACAGAATTCTATTAGAAAAAAGCCTTAATAAAATTCTGTTAGAAAAAATCCTAATAGATTTTTTTTCAATAACATCCATTATTCAGATATGAACCACCCATTAACAATCTCCACCTTGGCGAATATTCATCACTTCGAAGAACACGAGTATCTGATCAAAACTCCACTTGGAACTTTGGGTTTAAGCTTCCTTCCTCTAGCATCGAGAGACATGGATCAAGTTCAAGTTGCTTGAACTTTTCTATGGTCATTGGCTTCGTCAACATATCTGCAGCATTGTCTACAGTGTGAACCTTTTCAAGTTGAATTTCCCCGGAATTAATCAACTCTCTGATCTTATGAAACCTCACATCAATGTGCTTAGTTCTCACATGATACACTTGATTTTTTGCCAAATGGATAACACTCTGACTATCATATAACAACTTGACTCCACCTTATTGAACATCTAGTTCTTTAACCAACCCTATTAGCCATAAAACATCCTTCTTCTTGTATACACGCTTGCACCCTATAGCTCATTTTCCCTCAGGAAGTTCCACTAAATTCCACTTTGGTTTTTATGCAGCGACTCCATCTCCTCTGCCATAACACCCATTCATTTGTCATTCTCAGAGTTGTGTATCGCTTCCTAAAATGATGTAGGGTCTCTGCTACTAATGATGAGTGTAAGACACCAAGTACTCAAATCCGTATTTGGTGGGTGACTTTATAACTCGTCTCACTCTACCACCAACTATAGTGTGATGCACTGTGCGCTCTGAGCTAGAATCATCAGAGTCATGAGTCTCTAACTCTACATGCATAACATCTTTCTCCTTGTTGTATGGTGGTATTTTCTTCCTTCTTCCTAAGTACATTGTAGCATGGCCTTCTCGTAAAACACAGCATCTTTACTGATTACCACCTTGTTTGCCTTAGGATCCAAAAGCTTGAAGCTTTTAACTCCTTTTTGATATCTAGACAAATGCATTATTTTGACTTCACATCCAACTTTGATCTTTTCTCACTAGATATTGCATATAGGCAGGGCATCCAAAGATTAGAAGATAAAAGTAATATACTGGATTCCCTGCCCATACTTTTTCTTATACTTTGCCTTCTAATGTTGTTCTTGATGATTTATTAATGAGATAATACGTCATGTTTACCGCTTCCGCCAAAAAATTCTTTGTTAGCCCTACATTTAGGTTTGAATCTTTTGGAGTGACTGTTGCAAGCTATAAAAATAGTAATAGAGGTCATAATTTGAGTTCCCTGAGTCAGGTGAAATCATAGCACTTAAAATGGGTCGAATCGAGGTCCATTATGTCTATCAATGATTCGAATGTGTTGGTGCCCCGATAAGTTTTGATGTGATCAACCAGGTTAAGTTAGGTCCTGGTATGTTTAATCCCTCTGCTAAGTGTGCAGGAGCTTAGGTACGGAGGAAGTCGAGCGTAAGACGTAGCGGATGAGAAGGATTGTGCGGGGAAGTGAGCCGACGGGCTCGGTACAATCCGAGGGACGTGGAAGCTACGGAAGAGTACGCCAGTGGAACGAGAAGGACATGCGTGGTGTCCGAGGGATGAGAAGCCGGGATGAAGGACGCTCGAGGGGAGAAAGGCCGGAGTCGGGTTCGGGTGAGCCTAACTCCGGTTGGCCAGAAATCACCCAGAAGATGAATCAAAAAACTGGTCGGTTTGACCAAGTCAAACCAGGCACCTGAAACAAAAAGAATTTTATTTGTTGCTGTGAAGATTCAAACCAGCAACCTCGCCTACGTATATCACCAGCCTTACTAACTGGGATAAGGAGGAGATGTGATTAAAGTTGTTGCGAGCAGAAGAACCAAAAAGGCTAGTCGCCCGGAAAAAGAAAGATTAAATTGTTGCTAAGAGAAATTGAACCCAAGACCTCGAGAGCAGAGGCTGCCAAGCTTACTAGTTGGGATAAAGGTCGGAGACAGTTTGTTCTTGTCGATATTCTTACTTGAAGATTACAATAGCAATCTCGAGCAGAAGATAAAAATTTCTTTATCTCATAAAGGATAAAGCCTTATCCTTTAATCATATCCAATGGATGCAGGTTAATCTGATCCAAGATCAACCATCCAGATTACATCCATGGATCAATGGCCAAGAGAAAATTCCTCAACAATCAACAATCCAGATTTATTCTCTTAGGCTATAAATAGGCTTAGAATTTAGAATTAAATGCATCAATTGAATTGTAACCTCTCTAAGTCTTTAGTGCTACAACTATAAAAACTTCTCCGCCTGAAGGAGTTCTGCTTGAGCGTTAACCGCCTTGGAAGCAACGTTCCAGTTGCAACCAAGTTTTTTTTAGACGAGTGTCATCTCCATTATTTTTCATAACCATCTATTCACCCCCCCCCTCCTCTAGCCGGTCCACCCCATCCAATAGAATGGTCCACTAGGTCCATCAATGGGTTTTGATCGAAACCCATTGATTGACCTAGGTTCCTTGGATTTCTGAAATCTTGGCATTGGTTAAAAGATATTAGTGTCTACAATCTACATATAACCTCCAACTCATGTTATCACACTCCCACATGAATTTATAGTTGCGTGCCAAGTGACACACCCTTTGGAGATGGTATTGACAAATCAACTTCAGGGTGGAGCTGGTTTTGCAGTGATAGCTTCAAGATAAAGCTGTATAATCTTTTTGGATTCACAGTGAATAGAATCCTCTGCCAATTCAGCATAAATTTCATATTTCATATACACCAATATTAAAGTATATACAGATGGTTAGAAATACACTATAGAACTCACACAAGATTGATGAAACAATAGCTCTTATATTTCTGAGAAATACACATATACATATCATATATGTATAGCCTATTTGGTTTACAATACACACCCAAGTTGTGAAGTTACAGTACAATGGATATTTACACTGAAAATATTGAGAACTTATCTCTCAAAATTAATATTGATACTTCAACTCTAAATTTTTTAAAATCTCTTTGTTTGAAGTTCATCTTCACATCATATAGCAAACTACTAATGTATTGTATCACAAAAAAGTCGTAGTCATTACTGTAAATAACAATAGCATTTTAGAAATTCAAATTAAAGTCTATACACACTAACGGGGCGCTTGGTATATATTTGGTAATGGGAATGATAATGCGTTCTGATTGAGGGGTTTATGAGTTTGGTGATAACCTAGTGGGGGCTAGGTTATAAAATCATGGGTATCATATCCATATTTTGATTCCGATCCCGCATACCAAGCATTATAAATGGGAATGAAATAGATTTCATTCTCATTCCTGACTTCTAAACTCGCTTACCAAGCGCCCCCTAAATCTCTTGTACTTACCTGACTTCTTGTTGTGGACATGTGCCAGAAACCCATTTCCCAAAAGGATGGTGATGCTCTAAACCAGGATGAATAGAAGCAAGTTTGTCACCAGAAAAAGTTTTTACTTCGACTACCTATAAGAATGAATTGAAAAAACATATACTATAATTGTTAGTGAAATACTATCATAAACAAGCATTTTGTCAACCCATCAAAGCTCAAAATCTGTCGATAATTTACGATCATGTGCAAGAGAGTTGTAATACGTGAAAGTCCTCGCTTTGGTATCGATAGCTGCTAGGTGAAAGTATGCATTACATGTATTAATAGGTATAAAAGTACACCTTACCCCTCCATCTACTATAACAGTTATTATTATTTGTGTCATGGTAGTCTTCCATGACTATTTTGATATTGCCTACACTTGTGCAAAGAGATATATCATTATCCAATTAAAATAACATATTCAACAAACATATATTAACCGATAATTTATTTTCTTTACAGTGAAGTTCGTTGTCAAATATATAGAGTTGTTGTATGACCTACTAGATGAGGATGCCTCCCTAAACATAATTGAACAATATATGTCAATTAACTCCCCTATTGTAAAAACATTGCCATTAACACCAGATAATAAGGAAGTCGTATTTAAAGAAAAAGGTGTTTCTTCCCAAACAATTTCTGTAGTAGGTATGTAAAGAAAAATCAAGATTTTTCAATAAAGATCAATCCTGTAATAAAACCTGTGAATTTTTTAAATTGTAACACAATTTAATTAACTATAAAGTGAGGGGTCAAAACTATTATACATTAATTTTTCCAATATACTTAACAAATAGGTCACATTAATTGATCACCTAAATTTATTCATGAATAAAGGTGGATACCAAGTAAAATCAAGGTATAGTGCATGAATGAAGCTATGATTGAGGAGTAGACCCTTGGATTAGTCACCTTAAGGAGGTGGATACCAAGTAAAATCAAGGTGTAGTGCATGTGGCATCCAAGTTAATTGATCAAAGCGAGACCACTCTTCATTGGACTAACCATTGGAAGAAGCAAGAGCTAGAGGAAGAAGAAGAAGTTGAGATTTTAAGCCTTAAATATCAACAAGTAAAAGGAATATTATGAAAGGAGCTCAACTTCACAACGGAACCTCGGGATGGATTTGGATATGATATTCAGGCACCTCTACCTTTCAAATTGGGAGGATTCAACCAATTAAAAGCTAGTGTCAAGAATTTCTTCATGATAAACATTGAGTAATGGGTTCCTCTAATGGAGAAATTTGAAGCTTTGATGGATAGTAAAGGAAAATTCCTCAAGAAAAAGAAGTGAATTAAGGAGTAACTCCAAAAATCCAAAATAAATGACAAGGTAACCAAAATTTTGATTAATTTGATTCTTAATGGAATGCAAGTGAGTTATGGAGTAAGTTGGTCAAGCTCCATAAAGATCCAACCTCAATGCAAAGTAATGAAAATTCAAAGAGAGAGACTTTTTGGATCAAGAACAAGAGGATTCGGAAGTTGAGAGGTGTTCAATATTTGAGAATGAAATTGAAAAAACATCCACTTCAAGAATTGATGGGGAGAGCTCATTGATACCAGAACGAGAAGAAGTCTCTACCTCCATATCAAATGAAGAATCATGTGTCACCCCTATAAGTAAAGAAGATATAACATACATAATTCATAAAGATAAAGATAATATAATATGTTTTGAGTGTAGGGAGAATAAACCCTATAAGTGCAAGTGTCCCAAATTGATGAAGTAAGAAAATTCAAATGGCACCCAAGGTGAAGGAGAAATAAAAAAAGGTTGAAACTTGATACGAAAGGGCAAAGAGTACATTGTGTGCTTCTTATCCTTTGCTTCTTGTCCTTCCAAAAGGGCATTATCAAAATCAATATCTAAAGAGGAGGTATTAAAATAAGAACAATGGAGAAAGCTCAAATTAAGGGAGAGCTTATAAAAATAAAACTAAGATACTATTAGTTAATGATATTTCTTTATGTTATGATAAAAACATGCTAGAAATAAGTTATATGTTTTAGTGCGTATTATCATAAAAATAGAAAATATGATAATTTTATATAGAATTATAAATCATATTATGCTAGAACAACCCTATCTAAGGATAGCAAGGTAGACAATGATTTAAACAAAAACCCTAAGCGAGTTAGATATATGACAAGAAAGAAAAATATCCAAGGCAATAATAAAAAATCTAAGTTAAAAATCCAATTTTGAGGTCAAGGCTTGATAAATTAGAAAAGACCTTAGAAAAAAGAAAAATATTGTCAGACGGTCATAGAAACAAGATATAGACTTAAATAGACAAGAATCATTTAAGGACAAAATAAAAGTTTAGGATACAAATCTAAGTCCAAGGACAATGCACCCTTATATTACAAAGTTCCATATAATTAGGGAACCAATCATATGTTTAGGAGTCAAGTCAAGATTACAAGGGAAGTCATCCCTAATGTTAACCTTGAGGAGGCTAGTATGACTAAGACTTCTAAGAAGTTTAGAAAAATCATTATAAAGGTATCAAGGGAAGTTATCCTTAGTAAGCACTTAGTGCACCCAATGAGCTCCAATAAGTAATAAGTATTGTGTTTCTAAGAGTGTGATCTCTTCACACTAAATGGGTTTAGAGTGTGTAAACCATGATTGGAAGGGTAGTTAACCTAACTATAATGAAGTTGACACTTTAGGGCATTTTCAAAGTATTATAATATCTTTAAAAAGAAATTTTAACTCTTATCTTAGAAGAGTTTAACGTGTGTCAATAAAAATTTGAGGTATTGAGATTGATCAAATTTGCACAAATAGGATACAATTCAAAAATGTGCCAAGTTCAGATTTTTGTACATGCTAGGGAGATTGGGTTGTCTATGTCAAATCAGTAATTTGTTTTAGCGATTAGTTTATGACTATTAGATGAAAATCTAGGTAGTTACTTTATGCTACAACTATCATGTTTGTGTGTTCTATCATATTCCATGACATCATATCACATCATTTATATTGTCATGGAAAATAGTATATGTCATGTTATATATGCATCATTAGGATATGATAGTTTTCCTTTAAAAAGATGCATTGGATCTATGTCATACTCATTAACATGCATATTTCAATTCCTTGTAATTAAGTACAATGACATTAATTAACATTTTATGTAAAATTATCAAAGTCAAAATATCTAGATAGAGATACATGATCCTTTGGTTTATGAAAATCTTATTTTACATTTCACAAGACCATAAGATGACTTGTATGTATTGATACATATTAAATACAAGTGAGATGTTAGAATGATGAACTAAGTTCATGATGCAATTAATGTATCAATATGAGCATTAGTTTCATCAAAATACATGAATTTTGTGTTGGCAAATCATAGAAAAAGCTAATCTGTAAGTTATGTATATTTAACCCATAAATCATCGTTGGAAATTGATTTTGAATATGATTTTAAAAAAACAATTGGAGAACCTTGGTAAGTATATTTGTTAATAGGAATCACCATTGATTAATTCAATACCAAGTTAGAGTGAAAAATTAAATTTTAAATGGTTTTTAATTTTGTATCATTATTTGAAAATAAGATCTATTTTTATAGAAAATTATTTTTTCTTAATAGTATTTTACATAATTAATATC
Source organism: Boesenbergia rotunda (assembly GCA_024364735.1). Taxonomy (NCBI): domain Eukaryota; kingdom Viridiplantae; phylum Streptophyta; class Magnoliopsida; order Zingiberales; family Zingiberaceae; genus Boesenbergia; species Boesenbergia rotunda. The sequence goes on along the minus strand of JAGFNQ010003816.1, from coordinate 405,754 downwards.
TACATGAAATTTCATGTTTTTTTTCAAAAAGCATAGAATTATTTATAAATTTTTGAAATTCGACCTAAAATTGAATATGAAAAATCAGACACGCCAATCGATTGAACCAATCAATCGGTACAAGTGGCAAACGATTAGTAGCTGACACCAATCGCTTGACTTAAGCAGTAATCAATTGATAATCGATACCAATCATTTAATAGATGTTGATTTCGGCTAAAATAAGTTTATTTCAGTCGATTAAGTTACATCAAGGTAATTTAACTATTACTAATATGAAATGGTTAGATAATTATTTAAGGGTGATTTTCTTGATGAAAATGAGAAAGGAATGACTAAAAGAGAATAATGTGGAATTGAGAAAGATATTTAGATTCATGGTTGAATTTTTAAACCTGCTGACTTAAGTTTTGGGATTTCTTAGAGGCTTAGAAACTCCAAATCATTATTAGTATAATGATAGAATTTAGAGCATACTTTGAGAGGGAGATTCACCTTAAAGATATGATTTGGGTAAGAAAGGAGAAATTCTGAGAGAAAATGGTTAAATGCTTAAGGTCTCCATTAGAAACAATGGGAAAAAGAGAATCTCTATTGAGATGTTGGAAGGTTAAGATGGATGGAATGTCGGAAGAAATTTTTAATGTATGACAAAGGAGGAGAATGTAGGGTTTAAGTTAGGAAACTCTCATTCATGCTTTGACATGAAGAGAAGGAGGTTGGGTTATTAAATTGTCCTAACTTAAATATATTATTAAACATCAAAAAGGAGGAGATTGTTAGTGCAATTGACCTCGGGTCAAGGTTGACTAAGCTCAGGTTGACTCGAGCTTGAGTTTTGATGTTTGATAATATATGAGGGAGAAGTCAAATAGGTCAACATTGATCGGATACTTGATGATAACGAAAGTTCAATGTGAGTTGGCAAGGGAAAAGTCCAAGTGGGTCAATGGTTGATCTGACACTTGATGATTGGAAGTCCAATAGGAAGTTAGCAAGGAAAAAGTTCAAGTGGGTTAAGGAGGATCGGACACTAGTGATCGGAAGTCTAATGGGAAGTTGACAAGAAAAAAATCCAAGTGGGTCAAAGGATGACTAGGCACTTGGTGAGAAAGTGGGTTGGTAAGGAAGCCCTTGTTGGAGGGAATGCTCTCTTTTCTGAGAGTGAATAAGAAATAAATTGAAATACATAATTTTTCAACTTATATGTTGAGTGGCCCGACCTACCTTTTATGCAGACTGCAGTCTCCCGAGCAGAATTTCCAAGCTGAAATTCCCGAGCAGAATCTCCCGACCAGGTCTCTCGAGCAGTATTTCCCGAGCAATAGTTGGACCTCTCCCGACAAGTAGTCGGACGTCTCCCGACCAGGAAGATGTTGAGGCCTGCGTAGCGTAGTTTCCTTGAAACAGATTTGTCCTCCTCCGACGGTGCTTCGAGGCTCCGATGGACGTCTGTCTCTCAGGATACAACAGCAGGACCATGGGCACAACGGAGCACTCGTCGCTCGTGGCGAATTGAGGAAGTACCTGAACGCTATCAAGGGAGGTCGAGATGGAGGTAGAAGATAATCAATGACTGAATTATCATCATTTACTGCCAATTAACCGTCATTTATATTTGAACAAAAAATTTGGCAAAACGTTGGTTCATCTGCTTGGATAAATTTTGCCCCGACCGGTCGGACATTCGATGCGTACAGGTCGTGCATGCATACGAGTTCACTTGGTTCAGTATAAATCCGGACCCTGGATTTGCACCCCTCCCTGCGCACCCACGCGTGAGAGAGAGCCTCTCCACTTGCATTTGTTTACAACTAACATGCTTGTAAAACAATATAAACCAGCAATTACGTCTTAAAACTTCCAATGTGGGACTAAAGCCCCACTCACAATGGAGTCTCTTTATTCTCTACTTCCCTTTCCATTCACTAGAAACTCCCAATGTGGGACTAAAGTCTCACTTGTTGGAACTCGGATGGCTAGAGAGGGGGGTGAATATAGCCAATCACTTGAACTTTAGCACTTATCAAAATTCTGCCCTTAAACCGTTTAGTAGCACAGCGGAAAGAATAGAAACAGAGTATGCAGAAAACCAAAATCCTAAGCTAAGCGCAAATGCAAGACGCTAACAAGAGGGTTTACAAGGTTCGGGGATAACTTGCCCCTACTCCTTGGCGTGCCCTTAAGGTGGGTGATCCCTTGATCGTCGGTAGATCAAGCTCCGGTGAACACCGGATAGAAAGCAACCTCCTTCTCGGTGGAGTAACCTCTCCACAGCGTTTCAATCAAAGATATAGTTTTAACCACAATGAAACACAAGAAAGATCTTACTTAGCACTTAGCACAGACAAGAACACAGCAAGCTTCTTCCGAGCTCCACCCAGCGACGATCTCACGCAAGAACCCTTTCTTCGTGTCTTCTCGCTGTTGGACTCAAAGCCTCTTGTTCCTTCCTCCAAGTGCTCAAGCAAGGGATGGTTGCTTCAAGATTGCAGTAGCTTGCTCAAGATGATGGAACTTCAGAATGCACAAGCAAGGTGTGGAGAAAACACTTGCGCAGCAAGAACTCAAGCCAGAAAGTTGTTCTACCGAACACTCCACTACGCCCTTTTGTTTCTCCACTGAGCGCCAGGTGACAACATCTCACTGCAGCCTCCAGCTGCTCACCTGCAACCACCAGCCACCACTGAGCTCTTCTGGACTCCCTGAGCTTCCCTCAGACCAGCCCCAGTCAGCAGCTCCAGCCAGCGCCAGTGCCCGTTGCAACCTGAGATGGAAAACGGACAAACCTGCTCCAAGGAAAGGCTTCCATTGACTCTCCTTGAGTGTTTGAATCCTTCCCTGTCACCTGCAGCTTAATCAGAGCATTAGAACAACATATCACTCAGTAAATCAAGTATCAGAGATCAAATGCAGAGAATCGGATACGGTCAGACGCGATCAGAGCGTCTGACAGTGCAATTTGAATTAAAGTGATCGGTCACCGGACCGATCCAGGGCTCGTGGGTCGGTCACCAGACCGATCCACCGCTTAGCTGGGACTCCCAGCTCTCGCGGCGACACAAGCCTGATCGGTCACCAGACCGATCAGAGTGAAGCCTGATCGGTCACCAGACCGATCAGGACAGACACTGTCCGATCAGGCTCAAGCCTGATCGGTCCATGTCTGAGTGAACAGTAACCGCGGAAATCAAATCCTAAGTCTTTGATCGGTCACCAGACCGTTCAGGACCTGATCAGCGGGGGAACTCAACTCACTGATTGCTCCCTGATCGGTCACCAGACCGATCAGGAGCAAGGCAGTGAGTGAACTGCCTGCTCCCTGATCGGTCACCGGACCGATCAGGAGCCAAGCAGCGAGGCAACGGCCTGCTCCCTGATCGGTCACCAGACCGATCAGGAGCCACACAGTAGGTTCCCAACCTCACTGTGCGCTCCCTGATCGGTCACCAGACCGATCAGTCATCGCTGGATCGGTCACCAGACCGATCCACGAAGGAGCAGCGTGCCAACTTCCCTGATCGGTCACCAGACCGATCCAGGGACTCAAACCTAGCCCTCCAAGCTAGGATTTCATCACCTAACCCTCCAAGTTGGGACTTTTCACCTAACCCTCCAAGTTAAGACTTTTCACCTAGCCCTCCAAGCTAGGACTTTTCACCCAACTCTTCCGAATTAGGACTTTTCCAGACCTAGCCCTCCAAGCTAGGACCTGACCCTCCAAGCCAGGACTTTTTCACCTAACCCTCTAAGTTGGGACTTTTCACCTAACCCTCCAAGTTAGGACTTTTCACCTAGCCCTCCAAGCTAGGAATTTTCACCCAACCCTTCCGAATTAGGACTTTTCAACACCTAGCCCTCCAAGCTAGGATTTTCCACACCTAACCCTCCAGGTTAGGATTTTCCATACCATGCCTGATCCCCGATCAGGACTTAATCATAATCATAGTCATCAACCTAAACTAAAATCGGTGTCAACACCAAAACAACAATCAGGGTCAGACTGCATCAACAATCTCCCCCTTTTTGTTGTTTGACAACCCGATTTTAAGTTTAGGGATTCTCAATCAATTTTCTCAAATTCAGAATCATAGGGGAATCAGGATCCTCCCCCTACAACATGATCATCCTAAACTTAACCAAACACACTCTCCCCCTTTGTCGAACACCGAAAAGGGTCTAGAGGGGCTGTTAAGTTTAACCATACTCCCCCTCAACCCTAGGGGTATCCCAAATCAACAAAGATATGATTGATTTTAGAAACACATACGAACACATATGACAAAGATAAGTCATGGCAAAACAAGCATATGTATCATATGGGCATGGCATCATAAGCATCAACATAGCAATATAGAATGAGGCAGATAGACAGATAGTAATCATGTGAACACATATAAGCCAACATCCTAAACATGATAAGGCAAATATAAAATACATGCAAAATATCAGATGCATCATATCGCATCAAAGTCAAGACACCTCCGAAAGAAAATTGAACACAACCAAATATGACACACATCATAACAGTCAATGCCATCAATCCTTCGCGTGGTCATCATCTGAAGAATCAGCAATATATATAACACCCCTTGGCGGAGGGCTGCTGGGGGACGCACCACCAGGAAACGTATGATGATACCACTCCTCATACCATGTATCCTGTAGTGTGCTGATCTCAGAGACATCAGATGCTAGAGCATCGAGACAGCGATCGAAAGACTGAAACTCTGAGCTGGCCTCCTGGTGCCATAGCTCGAAAATATGTAGCTCGCGCTGCATCAACTGCTCTAACTCTGCATCCTGCCAACGTAGGTCAGGAGCCCACTCATTATAATCCTCAGTACCAGCGGGCGGCTCCTGATCAAGGGCTGCTCTCGGTAACTCCCCCATACGTCTCCGATCCTTCCACCTTAGCCCCTGCGGCCCGACAACAATGCCGGACTGAGCGAGCATGCGACGATCCAAGCGGCAGTCCTGTCGAACTATGGGCACAATGCGGCCCTGTGAAACATCGATACCTACAGACTGCAGCCAAGCAGTAATGATATGGCCAATGGGCATGTAAACCGTCTGACCGTACCTCTGACTGTGGACGATGATGGAGAAGTAGATGGAAGTCACTGAGTTAAAGTCTAACTGTTGATGCATTCCGTAGAGCATCAAGCAGTGGAAGAAGTGAATTTTATCTAGATGTTTCGAAGTAGTCGGGAGGAAACAGTTAATGATGATCTTAAACAAAACATAGTCTATAGGGGAAAGGTGGAGAGCATGACATGTGGGAAAATCACGGTCGCGCTCACCGGAACCCCTTGGCCTGGGATGGCCTAGAAAATACTCATAGATAGAGTCAGGGGTGACTCCATCAAAAGGAACCGGAAGAGGATCAGGAAGATAAGGGTAGAGTGAGAAGTTGTTATCGGAACTATGGCAACCAAGAAAAGTAGTGAAAGTAGATAGGTTAAACTCAAGGTCAATACTAGCGATACGGGTCCTCCACCCCGTGCCCTCTCCACTGACCATATTATTATAAAATTCAGAGACAAAATCAACATTGATTGGCCTCTCAAGGAAAAGAATAGATTGAAGCTCATAGTGCTCAATGATTTGCCGAATCGTAGGACAATGTTCATAAATGTAGGTTTGGTCCACCATTAGACATGGCAATAGTTTGAAGTTGTGCCATTGAATATCTAGAGCATAAAAAATATTTTGAAACCTAATATGTGGAGGTGGAGGAGGTCTTGAAAGAGGTGTAGATGATGAAGGGCCTTTGCCCTTTGAGTTTTCCTCCACGGGTTCCTTTCCCTTAGATAATTTTCTAAAGATTTGAATTGATCATGCACATAGTTTAAGTCAATTGAGCAAGAGCGAAATGATCATATGAACATGAATTAATCAAGGACCCATGATTTGATCACGGGAACAATAATCATGTGAACATAAGGTGAAATTGATCATAAGAACATAGTTTAATCAAAGACCCAAGATTCAATCACAGGAGAAATAATCAAGTAAGCATAAGGTAGAATTGATCAAAGGTAGGACATGGCAAAGATGGGTCACGGCCAAAACAGGAGGTCACGACACAATACCAAAACATGGTTAGCCCCAAATACACAATCCATGAACTGATCCAAAAAGAAATTAACCAAAAATGCTTACTTAGGTGCCATTGAAGATGTGTGATGGAGATCTTGAAATCTGGAAGAAAAGGCTTGCGCAGGAGAAGCTCTCAGCGCAAGAGATGAACGCAAAACCCTTCAGCGAGAGAGAAGGAAGAGCTCGTAGGAACCCTTCTCTGGATCGCACACGCAGAAGCTCACTCAGGGAAGAAGTAGATGCAGGGAACGTTCTCGCACAAGGTGAAGAGACGCAGGTAGTGAGGTTCGGCGCTAGGGCTTGGGAGATGAGGTTTTTCGCGAAGTTATTAGGTTGGTGGATCGGTCCACCAACCGAAATTTAATGTGATCGAACGGATCACCGTTCGATCTGATAGCGCCCAGACCGATCAGGCTATGGCTTGATCGGACTGGACTGGTCCTGATCGGTCAGCTGACCGATTAGGCAGGCTCCTGATCAATCGGCTGATCGTTCAGGAAGCGAGCAGTAGGGTTGGGTGATATTCCAGAAGCCCCCTGATCGATCTGTGGACCGATCACGATAGGGTGCCAGATCGGTTCGGGGACCGATCCAGGCTAGCACAAAGTGGTTGGACAAAAATCAGCAAAGTCTCTGCCGACCCCTCTGATCGGTCTGTGGACCGATCAACGCAGGAGGGAGCCAGATCGGTCTGGGGACCGATCAGCCCTACTCCTAATCGGTCCAGTGACCGATCAGGGTTCCTGATACTCCCAGATACGATCTGAAACTTTCAGTTTCAGACATTTACACGATTTTTGAGGGAATCTGATGGAAAATATCGATCTTGGAAGTGATCCCCTGACTGTAATTGATCCCTAAACAAGGATCAAAGGTCCTTATGGTTTGAACAAACACTTTGCTCCATCCAAGTGGAGTCAAACTCAATCAACAATCATCCAATCAAATTCAACCAAGATCATGCCAAATTCAGGTTTCCAATCAAGTTTCCTTGATTGGAATGTCCAAGTATGATCATGGAGCCAAATACACATATGTTATGCATTGGTTTTCCCCATACTTGGTCACCGAAGTGATTTTTATCTCGTCAACTTAATTTCTCAAGGGATGCATTGACATTTTGAGAAATTGAGTTGATCCTAACATCTCACCCCATATCTAGCAAACAAAAACGTTTTGGTAAACCTTATAGTTTGTGTGAGATGTCCCCAAAGTTACCCAATTGTATCCCAACAATTAGAACTCATCATGAAGGGTTTTGAATACATTTCAAAAACTATGAAGCGCGACACATTCCCAATTCCCTTCTTAGGAAACTAAATTCATTTTCAGGGAGTGGTTTAGTGAAAATGTCAGCGAGGTTTGACTTGGACTCTACATGTGAGAGTACAATATCTCCCCTAGCTACATGATCCCTAATGAAGTGGTGACGCACTTCAATATGTTTGGTCCTAGAATGATGGACTGGATTCTTGGTTAGGTTGATTGTGCTAATGTTGTCACACAACACTTGCACACCTTTGTAACTCAATCCATAGTCCTCTAAAGTATGAATCATCCACAACAATTGCGATACACTCTCTCCCATAGCAATATATTCTGCCTCGGTCGTGGAGAGAGCAACACAATGTTGCTTCCGACTTGACCAACTAACTAAAGATGATCCTAGAAATTGGCAACCCCCACTCGTGCTTTTCCGATCCAACTTACATCCAGCGTAGTCGGAATCGGTATAGCCAATTAAATCAAAAGATTCGGTGCGGGGGTACCAAAGACCGACTCCAATTGTGCCTTTAAGATATCTCAAAATTCTCTTAACAGCGATTAAATGAGATTCCTTGGCACAAACTTGATACCTAGCGCACATACCCACAGCGAAAAGAATATCAGGTCGACTGGCTGTGAGGTATAACAAACTACCTATCATGCTCCGATATTGAGTCAAATCAACGGGTTTACCACTCTCATCATTGTCTAGTCTTGTGTTCGTAGCCATGGGAGTGGTCACCTCTTTCGAATCACTCATATTGAATTTACGGAGCATTTCTTGAGTATACTTCGATTGGTGCACATGGATCCCATTTCAGGTTTGCTTGATTTCAAGTCCAAGGAAGAAAGTCAACTCTCCCACCAGACTCATTTCAAATTCACTTTCCATGTGTCCAATGAATTCATTTAAATAGCCCTTGTTATTTGAGCCACAAATTATGTCATCGACATATACTTGGGCCACAAAAATATTGTCACCATCTCTACGTAGAAATAGTGTAGGGTCTATTTGACCTCTAACGAAGCCCTTCTCAATTAGGAATGTCGACAACCGCTCATACCAAGCTCGGGGTGCTTGTTTAAGACCATAAAGTGCCTTTTTGAGCTTGAACACGTGGTTTGGAAATTCGGAACTCTCAAACCCCGGAGGTTGTTCGACATAGACCTCTTCTCTTATTAGACCATTTAGAAAGGCCGATTTGACATCCATTTGGTATAGCTTGAAGCCACGATGTGCTGCAAATGCAAGCATCAATCGAATGGATTCTAATCGTGCCACGGGAGCATAGGTCTCATCATAATCAAGGCCTTCAACTTGACTATAGCCCTTGGCTACTAAGCGTGCCTTGTTTCTAATGATTTCTCCCTTATGGTTCAATTTGTTTTTGAAGACCCATTTGGTTCCAATGATGGTGGTCTTCTTAGGTCTAGGGACTAAGTCCCAAACTTGACTCCTTTCGAATTGACCTAGTTCATCTTGCATTGCAATGATCCAATCGGGATCATTTAATGCTTCATCAATTTTTCTAGGTTCAATTTCGGAAATTAAGGCAACTTCATTAGCCTCATTCCTAAAGAATGATCTAGTTCTAACCCCATGATGGATGTCTCCAACAATTTGGTCTTGGGGATGACTAGAGGCTAATCTAGTTTGCCTAGGTGTTGGTGGTGCTTCTTGAATGGGTTCACTAGACACAAGCTCAGCCTCAGGATCCGGCTGATCTATGGATTGTCTAGGCTCACCGTCATCGGATTCATCATCATCAACAACATTTGGACTCTCATTCAAACTTAGTCTCCTAAGTTCGAATTGGACTTCATCTTCTGGTTGACCATTGACTTTTGGAATTTCTTCAAAGACAACATCAGAAGACTCTTCAACTAATCTAGATTTCTTGTTGTAGACTCGATAGGCTTTGCTAACGAGGGAGTACCCGACTAGTATCCCTTCATCAGCTTTTGCCGTGAACTTTCCAAGGTGATCCTTGGTGTTTAGGATGAACACCTTACAACCAAACACCCTAAGGTGTTTAACCGTAGGTGGTTTTCCAAACCAAAGTTCATGGGGAGTCTTTCCTAAGAACCTATGGATGAGGACTCGGTTTTGCACATAGCAAGCTGTATTTACAGCTTCAGCCCATAAGTAACTCGATAGTGAGTACTCATTAAGCATGCTTCGTGCAGCCTCTTGTAAAACACGGTTCTTCCTCTCTACAACACCATTTTGTTGTGGTGTTCTAGGAGTAGAGAACTCATGTCTATACCCTCTATCTTGACAAAATTCTAAGAATCGTTGATTTTGAAATTCACCTCCATGATCACTTCTAATTGTCTTAATAGTTGATGATTTTTCATTTTCAACCCTTCTACAAAAAGAAATGAAAACATCTAAGGTTTGGTCCTTACATTTTAGAAAATAAGTCCATGTATATCTAGTAAAATCATCAATAATAACAAAGCAATATCTACTTCCATTCAATGATATGATAGTGCTACAATCAAATAGATCCATGTGAAGTAAATCTAAAGCGGTAGATGTACTTACAGCGCTTTTACCTTTATGTGCAGATTTTGTTTGCTTACCCATTTGACATGCATCACAAATCTTTTCTTTTTCATACTTGATGCTTGGTAAGCCACGAACTAATCCCTTGTTGGCCAACTTCCGGATGTTCTTCATGTTAACATGTGCTAGCCTCCGGTGCCAAAGGGTGGACTCTTCTTCTTTTGACATGAGACACTTAGCAAAAGCATTAGTAGCACTTTTAAATGAAACTTGATAAATATTGTCTACTCTTGTTCCTACTAGTACCGTGTCCAAGGTGTCATGTTGTCTAACTAGACATTGACTTGGTTGAAAATCAATTGTGTAACCCGTGTCACACAACTGACTGACACTTAGGAGATTAAATGTCATCCCCTTGACTAGAAGGACATTTGAAATTCTAAGACATTCGGATATTTGAATGTCTCCTATTCCTATGACCTTAAGACTACCATTGTTACCAAATGAAACATTACCTCTACTCTTCTTTTGAAGTGTGGTAAACAATGATCTATCCCCGGTCATGTGTTTGGAGCACCCACTATCAACGAACCAAGTTGATAGATGCTCCCCCTCAATCATAACCTACACAATTCGAAAAATAGAAGTTTTAGGTACCCAAACCTTGGGACCTAAAGCACCTACTAAACAAGACTTAGACACACATGCTTTGACAACGTTCTTTTGAACCTTGGGTGTCCTAGATTGTCTCATGTCAGTCCTAGACATAAGAGACACAAATGAAGGTTCTTTGGGTCGGTAACCAATACCGGCCCTATTGTAGACTGTCCTTTGGGCATTCAAAATCATGTCTAATGTCTTTGAGCTAGTTGAGAACTTCTCAAGAATATTCTTGAGTCTCTCAACTTCACTCTTTAATGATTTGTTTTCATCCTCTAGCAATTCATCATGCAAATCATCAACATCCTCAATCCTAGGGGATTTCAAATGTTCAACCTCAAGTTTTAATGATTTAATTTCATCCTCTAACATTTCAACATGCAAGTCATCTATGTTATCATCCCTAGATGCTTTCAATTGTTCAATTTCCAATTGCAATATTTTAACCTTATTTTTTGACTTCTTTAACATATTGGTTAAACATGCAATTGCTCTATAACATTTCTCAAGTTCGGGAGAAGTTACCTCTTCATCATCCGAAGATGATGAAGCCGCGTTTGAGGAGTTGGAAGATTCATCACTGCTTTCTTCTCCAAGAGCCATGAGTGCCACATGCCTTGTGCTCTTCTCCTCCTTCTCTTCATCGGATGAGCTTGAGGAGGATTCATCCCAAGTGGCCTTCAAGGCCTTCTTCTTCTTCTTTGATTTTTCCTCTTTCCTCTTGGATTTCTCCTCCTTTTTCTTTAGCTTTGGGCATTCACTCTTGAAGTGTCCTTTCCTACCACACATCATAGCAAGAAGCATTAGACTTATCAACTTTAACTTCACTAGGGTTACCTTTACCCTTGAAGCGTCTACCCCTTCTCATCATTCTTCTCACAAAATTAGCCATCTCGGAGGAAGAAGACCCGCTGCCATCTTCCTCGGAATCGGACTCGGATTCGAAAGAGGATGAAGATGAAGAGACTTCCTTCTCCTTCTTCTTCTTGTTAGATCGTTCCCCTGCAACTAAGGCAATCCCCTTCTCCTTGGGGCCTTTGTTAGCCATTTCATACAATTCCATTTCACAAAACAAATCATCTAACTTAACAATTGATAAATCCTTGGAGACTTTGTAGGCATCCACCATGGATGACCACAAAGCATTCCTTGGAAATGCTTTTAGCATATACCTCACAAGGTCACGATTCTCGACCTTTTCATCAATAGAATGAAGTCCGTTGAGGACTTCCTTGAACCGGCTATGTAACTCACTTACGGTTTCATTCTCCTTCATGGAGAGATTTTGAAGTTGATTGAGGAACAAGTCCCTCTTGGCGATTCTTGAATCTCGGGTGGCCTCGTGGAGTTCGATGAGCTTGTTCCACAAGTCTTTTGCATTTGTGAATGGACCAACCTTGATGAGTTGGTCTTTGTTCATGTCCGCATTGTAGAGTGACCACCGCCTTCGCGTCGGCTTCACTCTTTCGAGTTTGTTCAGCCGTCCACCGCCACGATTCAAGTTCTTTGCCTTCATCATCCTTCGAAGGGGTAAAACCCTCCTTTACCGCAAACCAAGTATTGATGTTCATCTTAAAATAATACTCCATCTTCGATCTCCAATATTGAAAGTCGCGCCATCAAAGAAAGGAGGTCGGGTGGTGCTAAAGCCTTCTCTCAACGCCATAGATGATAGCTCTCGGTTATTAATCCGCAAAAACAGAGCCCCAAGCTCTGATACCACTTGTTGGAACTCGGATGGCTAGAGAGGGGGGGTGAATATAGCCAATCACTTGAACTTTAGCACTTATCAAAATTATGCACTTAAACCGTTTAGTAGCACAGCGGAAAGAATAGAAACAGAGTATGCAGAAAACCAAAACTCTAAGCTAAGCGCATATGCAAGACGCTAACAAGAGGGTTTACAAGGTTCGGGGATAACTTGCCCCTACTCCTTGGCGTGCCCTTAAGGTGGGCGATCCCTTGATCGTCGGCAGATCAAGCCCCGGTGAACACCGGATAGAAAGCAACCTCCTTCTCGGTGGAGTAACCTCTCCACAGCGTTTCAATCAAAGATATAGTTTTAACCACAATGAAACACAAGAAAGATCTTACTTAGCACTTAGCACAGACAAGAACACAGCAAGCTTCTTCCGAGCTCCACCCAACGACGATCTCACGCAAGAACCCTTTCTTCGTGTCTTCTCGCTGTTGGACTCAAAGCCTCTCGTTCCTTCCTCCAAGTGCTCAAGCAAGGGATGGTTGCTTCAAGATTGCAGTAGCTTGCTCAAGATGATGGAACTTCAGAATGCACAAGCAAGGTGTGGAGAAAACACTTGCGCAGCAAGAACTCAAGCCAGAAAGTTGTTCTACCAAACACTCCACTATGCCCTTTTGTTTCTCCACTGAGCATCAGGTGACAACATCTCACTGCAGCCTCCAGCTGCTCACCTGCAACCACCAGCCACCACTGAGCTCTTCTGGACTCCCTGAGCTTCCCTCAGACCAGCCCCAGTCAGCAGCTCCAGCCAGCGCCAGTGCCCGTTGCAACCTGAGATGGAAAAGGGACAAACCTGCTCCAAGGAAAGGCTTCCATTGACTCTCCTTGAGTGTTTGAATCCTTCCCTGTCACCTGCAGCTTAATCAGAGTATTAGAACCGCATATCACTCAGTAAATCAAGTATCAGGGATCAAATGTAGAGAATCGGATACGGTCAGACGCGATTAGAGCGTCTAACAGTGCAATTTGAATTAAAATGATCGATCACCGGACCGATCCAGGGCTCGTGGGTCGGTCACCAGACAGATCCACCGCTTAGCTGGGACTCCCAGCTCTCGCGGCGACACAAGCCTGATCGGTCACCAGACCGATCAGAGTGAAGCCTGATCGGTCACCAGACCGATCAGGACAGACACTGTCCGATCAGGCTCAAGCCTGATCGGTCCATGTCTAAGTGAACAGTAACCGCGGAAATCAAATCCTAAGTCTTTGATCGGTCACCAGACCGTTCAGGACCTGATCAGCGGGGGAACTCAACTCGTTGATTGCTCCATGATCGGTCACCAAACCGATCAGGAGCAAGGCAGTGAGTGAACTGCCTGCTCCCTAATCGGTCACCGGACCGATCAGGAGCCAAGCAGCGAGGCAACGGCCTGTTCCCTGATCGGTCACCAGACCGATCAGGAGCCACACAGTAGGTTCCCAACCTCACTGTACGCTCCCTGATCGGTCACCAGACCGATCAGTCATCGCTTGATCAGTCACCAGACCGATCCACGAATGAGCAGCGTGTCAACTTCCCTGATCAGTCACCAGACCGATCCAGGGACTCAAACCTAGCCCTCCAAGCTAGGATTTCCTCCAACCTAGCCCTCCAAGCTAGGATTTCATCACCTAACCCTCCAAGTTGGGACTTTTCACCTAACCCTCCAAGTTAAGACTTTTCACCTAGCCCTCCAAGCTAGGAATTTTCACCCAACCCTTCCGAATTAGGACTTTTCAACACCTAGCCCTCCAAGCTAGGATTTTCCACACCTAACCCTCCGGGTTAGGATTTTCCATACCATGTCTGATCCCTGATCAGGACTTAATCATAATCATAGTCATCAACCTAAACAAAAATCGGTGTCAACACCAAAACAACAATCAGGGTCAGACTGCATTAACATTGCTCACCAAGGAGCTTCTTTCCTCCACACCTCCCTTTCCATTCACATGATATCCAATAGCCCTAGCATGTTAAGGATGACCGAATGTTGGGCAATAAGAAGTCTCAATAAGTGACAGATGACTGAATGTTGAGAAAAGGAAATCTTGGTAGGTTAAGGTCAACCGAATACCAGACAAGATGCAGATTCAACATTGAAAAGATTGAATTTAGGATTTGCAATTAGTTGGGCTTAAGGCAATCGATTGACAGAAGTTTCGCGAGGAAACAAAAGTCTGTTGAATCGATTGGCCTAATCGATTCAGCCTTGTATTGGTAATGCTTTCTTGAGAGAACAAAAAACATCGAAATCGAGTAAGGTAATCAATTTGATGCCGACAATTTATTGGTCAGATGAAAAAAAGAATATTCTATAGATTTGAGCGATTGGGTTTGATGTGATAATCGATTGGAGATAAAGCTAATCGATTGGGAGGCGTCTTTTAGCCCGAAAGCAACCCTAGAAAAGGAGATTTTAAGCTGCTAGTTCTTGAGGGGTTAGATGTGAAATGTTGCTACATTTCCAGCCATCAAGAGGTTACACAATGCAACAAGCAAAGATCTCATATGTAAAGTGTGTTTACTAATTTCATTTGCTTGTGTATTTTACCTTTCTTGTTGTATTCTTGTGCTCAATCTTGTAAGAGCATTCTCTGCTTCTAGAAGGTTTCCAAGAAGGATGATGTTCTTAGTGAAAGTTGTAAGTAAGGAGTAAATCTTTAGATTAGTCACTTCAAGGAGGTGGCTATCAAGTAAAAGCAAAGTATAGTGCATTTGACATCCAAGTTGATTGAACTTTCCTTTGTGCATTCAATGATGAGCACTAAGCGAAACCGAAAAGTGATTGATGCTATTCAACAGTCCTAAAAGAATTGATGTAAAGTTCAAGTACGAGTAGTCTTGAACCAGAATAGAATTCTTATGATCTTTTACATAGATTTAAGAATATACTTGAAAAAATAATAGCTTGACTTTATCATCTAATATGATTTTAATTTTTTTTAGTAAAATATTATTAATTTTTTATATTTATCATGTTATTAGAATTTTAAATAAATATGAAATGTATTTATAGTTGATTATAAATGAAGATTACTATTAGCTACATATGGAATGATACTTTATGGTAATATGATATTCAATTTATTAAATTATTTTCATAAACTTTATATTATCAATGTCTTAATTTACTTATACAAATATATGCCTTGTATTTATAGGTGATAGGTACCTGAATTTTACTTATAATATGATGGTTGAAGATTGTTCAATTTGTTGAGTTATTAATTTACATGACTTTGTTAATTCTAAAACTTAATGTTTTGATTGTATTTTATTAGTGTATAATTAATTTTGGATGTAAAAGATTTATCATTAATATTGTATTTTTAAATTTGACTCAAATAATTATTAGATAAAAAAATTAACCATTAGCTCTTTAAATTGTATTTGAAAATTATTTCTATTCTATGTGATGGATGAATTATGATAATTTATAAATTTTGAATTTAGATTATATATTCTGAATAAATATAAGTGATAATTTTTAATCTTTTTATAAATTATTATAAATACATTTAATTGTGTCATTGATTTATTAAGGTGATATTTTAAAATGACTTTATAAATTATCAATATGTCAATATAAATTTATTTAAGTGACACTTAAATTTGTCTTTATTGTGATATTAATAAGACATATATAAATATTCTTATTCTGAATTATATTTTTTAAATTAAGATATTTTTTAGTTTGTAATGATATTTTATAATAATATTATATAAATATTAGGAATGTCAAAGGATTTGAGATAACATTATTTTATAGAGTGTTTTGTAAATAATATTATCATAATTTTAATGTCAGAAGTATATTATACAAGTGTTTATGGGTGTCTTAGTGTATATACGTATTGCATACATATGTGAGAACAGCTCAGAGGCAGAGCAGAGGGATGTAGATCATATTATATTATATTATTGTATAGACCTATGAGGAACAGCTCAGAGCACAGGGAGAGCATATCCGTTCCCACCCAATAATTCACTCTACATTTATTATTTACAGCGAAATAGTCAACTGACAGCACTCGCAGTTAAATCGACCAATGAAGGAAGAACACAAATTCAAAGTTTGGAAAACCATCAAATTCACTAAAGGATCTGCATGAAATACGTCAGGGAAAAGCAAAGAACTCTGAATTAAAGTAATCAAATCAAATAATAAGACTCTGCCATTTTGGTCAGAAGCTAAATTAAACTAAACTAAACTGTAGGATCTATATGCTATCAGTGAATTCAGTCAGGAAATCCATCACATCCCAGTTTCCGTGAATGCTGGTGTACAACTCGTCCAGGTCCGGACTGCTGTCGAAGTTGCCGGGATGGAGCTGGACTAGTGGAGACTGGATGATCGGATCCCACAACTGGCTCTCGTACTGGCGGTGGTTCATCAGATCGATCTCTCCGTTGGAATACGACTCCAAGCTACTGTTTGCCGAGTCCGATCGACGGCCAGCGGCGGCGGCGGCGATCTGTTCCGCTTGGCTCGACGATTTCAGCCCACCGGGCTGCTGCGGCTTCTTGTAGGAGCTGCTCCTCTTGAAGATTCGGCAGATCGTCCAGACTTCCTGCAAAACAGGGGCACTAACTTTTAGCGTCTAGGCCTCGAGTTGGGTCCTCCGGAGATCACCGGTAGGGAGGTTCTCACCGCGCTGTGCGTGGTGGGAGTGCTGGGTGTGGCGGCGGGAAGGCGAAACTCGTGCATCATCCAGTTCGTCTTGGTGCCCTTTCCCGCGCTCCCGACGTAGTAAACCAGGGATTTCTTTAGGCCTATGCAGCTGCTGCAAGAGGAGTATATCGGCTTGTCGACGCCGGTGGCCTTCCAGAAGCCGGAGGCAGTCACCCTGTTGGGCCTCACACTGTTCCTGTACTTCCTCCCCCTGCGGCAGAAGAAGAAAGCCTCGTCTCCGGCGGCGGTAGTTTCTGCAAAAATTTTCCATCAAATTAATTATTTCACTACGAGAACAGAAATTAAAGGATTATCGGTAAATTATATATTTACTTACTTGGTAACTCCCATGGGTCGTACTTGTACACATCTACCTCCTTGATGATCTCCATGCTCAGAGGCTTCTTTGCCACCTTTCGCCGGAGATAAAAGCCGACGAGCTCTTCGTCGGTGGGATGGAATCGGAATCCAGGGAGAAGAACATCATCTTCTTCTTCTTCCTTCTCAATTTCCAACCCTTCCCTGTTCATGTCATCCACCACTTCCATTCTTGATCGATCAGTATTCCTTTTGTTACTCCGAGTTTGATTATATTGAAGATGATATAAGAGAGAGCTTCACTTTGCATTGGAGCTAGCTAGTGCTTTTGCTTGATATATATAGAGAGATAGATCATGAAGAAGTCAATCTTTCGGGTTCAACTTGGAATTGGCCTTCATCTGTCAACTGACGTTAATGGCGAAATGAATCTTCCTACCCATCTTCGATCCTGAATTATATATATAAATATATAGAAAGGGAGATGCATTAACTTTGAGATAGGGTTTGTCATGAAAATATAAGATGAAGTGCAAGGAAGTTGTAGATATTGCATAAGAAGCCCCTGAATGAAGGAAGAGGTTATTATTTTTGCTTAATTTGTCAATTAAGAAGGTTGTGTAATTTTCAACGGGGAAGATTTTTTTTATTTATAAGTATGGAATTTGAATATAATGCAACTTAAATGTCTTATTGATAGGATAAATTTATATTTAGGACCATAGATAAATTGAACCGTTAATAAATAAATTTGATATTTAATTAAATAAGAGTTTATTTATTTTCATTTTGCACAGGTAAGATTAATTAAATGAATAAGTTTAAATAATTCGTTAAATTAAATAAATAAGTTTGAATAAATATGTGTTCAAACTCGTTAATATTTATAAATAATATTCGTGAATAGTATTTATGAAAATGATCATAAATAATAATATTAATTTATTGATTGAGAATTCGATAACATCTAAATAAATTAAAATTAAGTTCAAAAAAAAGAATGCAAAGCAAACTAAAGTTAAATAATTATTTCAATGATTTGATTCATTTTAGGTTCAGTTTAATTTGACTCGAATATTTTTTTCAAACAGACTTAAACACTATATATTACTGTTTAAAAATCATACATGTGCATTGATTGTAGGACGGTCCAACTCGTAAGAAGACTAAGTCGGTTTAATTAAATTAATGATAATAATAATTTAAATCGAGTCAAATTCCAACAAGATTATTTTGAGATTGATGGTGCTTTGATGCTAAATATATAATGGATCATATGTAATTCTAATATTATTGTTTTAATCAACATTATTTAAAGAATATTAACAAATTATGTATAGATGATTTAATTTACTCGTCTTATTTCTATATTATTCCTTAGAATAATTAATTTATATATTTTTTTTAAAAAATCAAAAAAGGGAGAGAAAACAAAAACTATTTAATATTAATACAAAATTAAAAAAAAACTAAACAACCAATTGTCCATATTACTATTGTTACAAATTAATTTTATATCATTAAATATATTTAATTAATTAAGAATTCTATTGTCAATATCTTAGGTAAATTTATAATAATTCGAATAATTTTTTAAAAATATATCATTGTAGGAAGCTGAAAAAACTCCAAATTTTTTAGATCATTTAAATAGTAGATAATTAATTATTTAGAAAAGATTGGGATCTAACAATTGACTTGCATTTAACGACATTCATCGCCTTGATCTAAATTCAATATAATAAATATCTCGGTCCCTTAGCCACCAAAGAAGGCAAGTTTGACAAATTTTGACTAATTAAATTGCCCTAAATTTCAACATCGATATTAAAGGGGATGCGTGTGCAAGGTAAATAAAGTTTTTTTAATAAATGAATTAACCTTCATTTAATTATCAATAATTTAAGTGGTAAAATAATATACCATAAAATTTGGATCACATTATATATATATATATATATATATATATATATATATATATATATATATACATGCGTGGCACCTGCCTGGTCAGTCTAGCCTGACCGATCAGGCAGGTGTCACGCATGCGGTCCGCAAGAAGTGGTCCGCAGGAGATCAGTTATATATATATATATATACCTGCCTGATCGGTCAGGTTGACCGATCAGGCAGGTGCCACGCATGCGGTCTGCAAGAAGCGGTCCGCAAGAGATCAGTTTTGTATATATATATCCCAATAAATAAATAAAGACATGTCTTGTTTGACTAGATCTTCAATTAGCCACATAAATATAAATATTACATATATTCTTTTAAACACCACATAATTGACTACTTATGTATGAATGCATTATAGCACAAAATAGTATTATGTGCTCGACTTAATCTACAATCATCACTAATCTCTTTCCTCCACTTCCCTCTCCATTCGGTTGTCGGTTGCCCATCTCCGTCCAACCTCCGATAGACCCTCCACACAAGCACCATCCTCCTAGGTATGTCGCTGTTCCTATTTATGTCTTGCTTCCATAACTCGCTCTTCCCCCAATCAGTTAGTGTTTCATACAAATTAAATAATAAAATTAATTTATTTTTATTTTTTTATTGCAAATATAGTTATTGTTTTTATTTGGCATAAATTGTCAATTTGGATCATAATACAAATTAGATAGAAAATAATAGAGCATTGATGTAATGTTTACTGAAACTTTATCTCTATTGATCATAAATGATAATGTAAATTATAAAGAGATATATGAAAATTAAAGATATATATGATTAGAAGTTTAATCAATCTTAATATTGCACAATTGACCTTGTCTCTAAAATAAAATCAAATAAAGATGGTAGTACCTTTGGATCTTAATATTAAAAGGAGTGAAAGTGAAACATAAACACAAATCTTACTCTTTAATTTAAATATACTTAAATGTCAAGAAATTCTTTACCTAATCACTTTGATATTTTCGATCGAGTTCAACTGTTTTTTAACTTAAATAAATATAATCAAATAAGAGAAATTAAATAAATTGTATTATATGTTGGATCGAGTCGACTGACTAGAACAGATAAATAATCCTAAAAAATAAAACTCAATCTTCTCTTCTAGCTTAACAAGGATACTCAATAAATTAAACAAAATAATTAACATATAAAGTAAAGGGAGTACGAAGAGTTATTTGATTACAACCTGGATAGTTATTAATCTAAGACGTTAAAATACATACAAAGTGGCTCCTTCTTCGACAACTGACAGAGACAGAGTAGCCCTTTACAGAAGTTGAGAACACGTACAACCTTCTAAGCAAGAAGTAAGAAATGAAATATAGTGCGTTATGCGAACTTAGACGACAATGTCTCTATTTATAGTCTACTAGTCGAAATGATTATTTATTGATGTGGCACTTCTTGAGCGCCCGGAAGCAATCTGAGGGGCTGGATTAGGCCGAGGTCGATCCACTTGACAACGGTCGCCCAACGACTCTAGATGACTTCAGGTGTTCTAGGCGCATAGAATCTGCTGACGTGGACTCCATACTAATCGTTGTTGATTTTTGAATTTCAATATATGTTTTTGGAAAGAACCACGCACCCACAGAATAGCCTGATCGGTCACGGTGACCGATCAGGAAGTATCCTGATCGGTCACGGTGACCGATCAGGAAGTATCCTGATCGGTCACAGGGACCGATCAGGAAGTATCCTGATCGGTCACGGTGACCGATCAGGACGTATCCTGATCGGTCCGGTGACCGATCAGGAGCTGCGAAACAGGCGTGCGCAGGAGAGAAATCGCGCTCGACGCGACGCTTCGCGTGGTCGCGATTCCTCAGCACGAAGAGGCAATGTATTGCCTCTTCGGATCTATAAAAGGAGAGAAAGAAGGCAGAGCAATACACTCACTTCTCTCTTCTCTTCTGCTCTGTTCTTTGAGCGAGATCCTCTGCTTTTTTCTGAGCATTTCTCTTCGGCTTCTTCGGTTTTCGGTCGGTTGGTCTTGAGGCTTCGTCTAGTGCGATCTGAGGTTGAGTCCGAAGGCAGCGTTCGTCTTGGAGTGCACCTACGAACGTCGCGAGGTTGTCGGATCTTGGGGGAATTTTGCCGGGAGCCTTTGCATCGTAGGGCGGCAATCAATTCTCTAAGGACAGTCGGCACGCCGACGCTTCAACCGGATAACTATTTCTAACTTGCTATTTCCTTATCAGATTCCTGCATATAAATATTTATTGTCTACTTAAGTGCCTGCGTTATTTATATTTTACAATCTTAGAGAATTGATTTGTGCCTAAGTAGACATGTTAAATATTAGAACGTCGGGGTCTGATGAGGCTAGCGCCAAACCCGAGAGGTTTTCCGGGCAAAACTTCAAACGTTGGCAACAACGAATGAAATTTTGGCTTACTACGCTGGGGCTTTTCTCTGTTATAGAATCAGACCCTCCTTCAACTGATGAAGAAGAACCTGCCCGTAGTGCTTCTACTGAGAGGTTTAAACAGAGGGATTATCTCTGCCATGGGAGAATCCTGTCCGCCCTCTCGGACGCACTATTTGATGTGTACTGCTCTACAACCTCGGCCAAAGAGTTATGGAAATCTTTGGATAAAAAATATAACTCCGAGGACTCTGGTTTAGAGAAGTACACCGTGGGGAAATTCTTAAACTTCAAAATGGTTGAGGGTAGATCTGTCATTGAGCAGACCCATGAATTTCAAATTTTGATTCACGGTCTTGCTGAGGGAGAAATGCCGATACCCGAGAAACTTCAAGTCTTGTCTATCATCGAAAAGTTGCCTCCGAGTTGGGAAGATTTTGGCATGACACTTAAACACAGGAGAGGTAAAATCTCTCTTGAAGATTTAATGATTGCCTTAAATATCGAGGAAGAACATCGGAAGCAACATAAGAATGATGATAAGGAGATACCTATGGATTTTGCTCCAAAGGCAAATGTGGTAGTCTCTTCTGACAAGAACAAGTCCAAAAACCAAAAAATACGATTATTAATAAAATTAATGATGTTGGTTGTTCTTATAACATTGAATCTTATGATGTATGGCATGATAGATTAGGACATGTTAATTTTCAAACTGTAAAAAGAATGATGAATCTTGACATGATTCCTAAGCATGCCATAAATGATAAGAAAAAATACGAAATTTGTGTGCAATATAAACAGCCCCGAAAACCCTTCAAATCAGTTGATAGAAATTCTGATATTTTAGAATTAATTCATACTGATTGTTGTGAGTTTAACGGTGTAATAACGAGAGACCATAAAAGGTATTTCATTACCTTCATTGATGATCACTCTCGTTATTGTTATGTTTATTTGCTAAAAACCAAGGATGAAGCTTTAGATAAATTTATGGTTTTTAAATCTGAAGCCGAAAACCAAACGAATAAAACCATTAAGAGGTTAAGGTCTGATAGGGGCGGAGAATTTACCTCGAACCTGTTTCAGAAATTTTGTCAAAATTCAGGTATAATTCACGAGGTGACTGCTCCATATAGTCCTCAATCAAATGGTGTAGCAGAACGAAAAAATCGAACCCTTGAAGATATGATCAATTCTATGTTAGGAAGTTCTGGATTACCCAACTTCATGTGGGGGGAGGCTCTATACACTGCATGTCATGTGTTAAATAGGGTCCCAATGAAGTCAAGGGATAAAAGCCCATATGAGCTTTGGAAAGGTCGGAAAACAAGTTTGAAATACCTTAAAGTGTGGGGGTGCCTTGCAAAGGTACTAGTACCTGAACACAGAAGGAAGAAACTTGGTCCAAAGACCGTAGATGGTATCTTCTTAGGTTATGCTCAAAATAGTATTGCATATAGATTTCTGATTATTAAATCAGAAATTCCTGGAATAGATGCAAATACTATTGTAGAGCTTCGCGATGCTACATTTTTTGAGGATATATTTCCTATGAAGATGAGAACACCTCAGTCCATTTCTAGTATT
Organism: Boesenbergia rotunda; assembly: GCA_024364735.1. Lineage (NCBI taxonomy): Eukaryota > Viridiplantae > Streptophyta > Magnoliopsida > Zingiberales > Zingiberaceae > Boesenbergia > Boesenbergia rotunda. Next base: position 382,559 of record JAGFNQ010003816.1, on the reverse strand, counting down.
CCTACTAGAGATAAGCCTTCTTCCGTAGATGTCCCATTATCCGTAGTGGGTGTACCTTCCTCAAGTCACTCTAGACTAGATGAATCTAGTGAGTGTACAGAACTGAGAAGGAGCAAGAGACAACGTGTCTCTACGGATTTAGGCCAAGACTTTATCACCTATAATATAGAAGGTGACCCTGTGACATATAGAGATGCTATGGCTTCTCCTGAAGCTAAGCACTGGAAAGATGCCACTAAAAGTGAAATGGACTCTATTATCTCTAATGCCACTTGGGAGTTAGTAGATTTACCTCCTGGTTGTACCACCATAGGATGTAAATGGGTGTTTAAGAGAAAACTAAAACCTGATGGGTCAGTAGATAAATTCAAAGCACGCCTAGTTGCTAAGGGATTCAAACAAAAAGAAGGGATTGACTATTTTGACACTTATTCTCCTGTTACCAGAATTACTACAATCCGAGTGTTAATAGCATTGGCATCCATATATCATCTTGAGGTCCATCAAATGGATGTCAAAACAGCATTTCTTAATGGAGATCTTGAAGAAGAGATATATATATGGATCAGCCAGAGGGATATGTAGCTTCTGGAAGTGAGAATAAAGTCTGTAAGTTAGTTAAATCTCTATATGGTTTGAAACAAGCCCCAAAGCAATGGCATGAAAAATTTGATAGTGCTATGCTATCGTTTGGCTTTGAAATTAATGACTCTGACAAATGTGTATATACTAAACTGAAAGGCGAGAGATGTATTATTTTATGTTTATATGTAGATGATATTTTATTGTTTGCATCTGACCTTTCAATTATTAATGAGACCAAGGCCCTCTTAAGTGGGAAGTTTGATATGAAGGATATGGGTTGTGCTGACATGATTTTAGGGCTAAAGTTGACTCGCTCAACTGACGGAATAGCAATTTCTCAGTCACACTATGTTGAGAGAGTGTTAGAGAAATATGGCTATAGCCAAGTTAAATCAGTTGTCACACCCTATGATCCTTCAAAGACTCTCCATAAGAATAAGAGTGGCGTGGCCGTGTCTCAACTAAGATATTCCCAAATAATAGGTAGTCTAATGTATTTGGCAAATTGTTCTAGACCTGATATTTCTTTTGCTATAACGAAATTGAGCAGGTTTACCAGCTGTCCGGACAGAACGCATTGGGATGCATTAGACAGAGTACTCAGATACCTAAAGGGTACTATATCCTTGGGCTTGTGCTATGGGAGGTTCCCTGCAGTCCTGGAGGGATATAGTGATGCCAGTTGGATAGCTGACACCGCTGAGTGTAAAGGCGTTACTGGCTATGTTTTTACACTTGGAGGCGGTGCAGTTGCTTGGAAGTCTGTTAAACAGACGATTATATCCCGTTCTACATCTGAGGCAGAATTGTGTGCTTTGGATACCACAGTAACTGAAGCAGATTGGCTTAAGGGTCTTCTGTCTGAAATTCCCTTGATGATTAAGCCAATACCTTCTATTTCAGTACACTGTGATAATCAAACAACAATAGCTCAGATTAGAAGCTCCAAGTATAACCAGAAACAGAAGAGACATGTACGAATCAGATTGAAGTCTATTCGTGAACTAGTGTCTCTTGGAGTGGTGTCTTTGGACTTTGTAAGTTCAAAAGACAATATTGCTGATCCACTCACAAAAGGTCTTGATTCTGAGAAAATCAAGAGATCCAGTAAGGGAATGGGACTGAGGCCTATCTTGGTTTCATCTATAGCGGCAACCCAACCTATCTGATTGGAGATCCCAAAAAGTAGGTTCAATGTGGTATAAACAAGCTATAAGGGTGAACCGTAAGCATCAAACTGATTGAGATGTAATCTCATAGTCTCTTCCCTGGATAGATGCTTGACTGCTAGTAAGGATGAGCCTAGGGGCTCTTAATGATTTCAAGGTCTTTATGACAGGATGCTTGCAGTACATCCTTGGAGAACTCACCTATGTAAGTGTAACTGTGAGGCCGCAGTGTGGGGGGTCTGGGCAACTCTCCTTAACACTTATGAAACAAGATTCGGTGGCATGGCCGTAATGCACCAACCCAGAAGGATTCAACCGTCGCCTGTGATGAGTTGTTGCCAATTGATTTTCACATATTAAAGGTTTAAGTTCAAGACTTAGTTCACTTCAAACCTGTGTGAATAAAATTGGTTTACTTAGGTGAAAATTCAAACCGGAAGGTATTTCCACTGAAAGCTCGTTACAACAAAGCCTCAGGACCTGTTTTTTTATTATTTTTCCAAAAAATATTTTGAAATTTGTGGGGGATTGTTGATTTTTGAATTTCAATATATGTTTTTGGAAAGAACCACGCACCCACAGAATAGCCTGATCGGTCACGGTGACCGATCAGGAAGTATCCTGATCGGTCACGGTGACCGATCAGGAAGTATCCTGATCGGTCACAGGGACCGATCAGGAAGTATCCTGATCGGTCACGGTGACCGATCAGGACGTATCCTGATCGGTCCGGTGACCGATCAGGTGCTGCGAAACAGGCGTGCGCAGGAGAGAAATCGCGCTCGACGCGACGCTTCGCGTGGTCGCGATTCCTCAGCACGAAGAGGCAATGTATTGCCTCTTCGGATCTATAAAAGGAGAGAAAGAAGGCAGAGCAATACACTCACTTCTCTCTTCTCTTCTGCTCTGTTCTTTGAGCGAGATCCTCTGCTTTTTTCTGAGCATTTCTCTTCGGCTTCTTCGGTTTTCGGTCGGTTGGTCTTGAGGCTTCGTCTAGTGCGATCTGAGGTTGAGTCCGAAGGCAGCGTTCGTCTTGGAGTGCACCTACGAACGTCGCGAGGTTGTCGGATCTTGGGGGAATTTTGCCGGGAGCCTTTGCATCGTAGGGCGGCAATCAATTCTCTAAGGACAGTCGGCACGCCGACGCTTCAACCGGATAACTATTTCTAACTTGCTATTTCCTTATCAGATTCCTGCATATAAATATTTATTGTCTACTTAAGTGCCTGCGTTATTTATATTTTACAATCGTTTCATCAACGAATCTACTGATGTGGTCGCCCTTTTCGGGCGCTTGGATTGAATCCTAGCGTCTTCATTCCGATTGCTTGGGTGATGCTTTGGCCATCCGAAGTTGAGCTCACCCGAGTTCAATTTCGATCTTCTCCTCAAACATGTTTTCTCCCTGACTTCTCCTCCCTCGGATGCATTACGCACATCCTTCTTGCTAATTAACTGTTATATTCTTCCGCAACTCCTTGTCTCTCGGATGCACCGAGTCCATCAACATTTTTTGTGTCATCCTCTTTGCTTGTCATGTCTTCCGCTCGACTTCTTATGTTCCTAAATACCTGCATACTTAGACACATGCAAGACCAGACATTAAAATAACATAGGACTTAACTTAATTGACCATATTAAAACTAAGAAGGTACTTACATTATATAACTAAATCAATTGTAACTTTTTTGAAAATGTATCAATGTATAAATTTTTTTTCTTAAAATGATCCCTACCCAAATATTTTTTTAAAGTAAGTTAATTAATATAATAAACCAATAAAAATTCAATCATATGATTATCTGTCTTAAAATAATAATAATAATTCATATTTCTTATTTTTTCTGATTTTACGTTCAAATAAAAATGTTGGATATATAAAACTCACATATCTCCATAATATTCATTTTGGGCATAAACCGTCATAGATTTAATTTTATATTTGACCTAAAAAATCTTATATCAATGAAAATATCTTTCATATTATAACCGCATGATTTATTCCCTATATTTCATGAGACTTTGATCTTTCCACTACGTTTGGCCGCACACCTTACTAGGAGCCCCCTACCATTATTCTTATGGTCTGGGTCTCTCCACCTCCTTTTATAAGGTTCCCCATGTGGCTACATCACTACATGAAAAAAAAATATTTTAGTGACAGAATTATCCATCACTAATCGATTGCTAATTGAACATAGCGACTGATTAAAGATCGATTATTACCATCACTATAAAATGGGTCGCTAACGTCGTTTAGAGACAGAATTTAACAGTCAATGGCTAATAACGACGGAATTTAATATCTGTTGCTAAATAATCCGGTCGGGTAGGTTTTCGGAGCTGATTGGGAGCCCGGTCGGATCAAGTCTTGGTCAGGTGAAGCTGGTCGAGTCCAGTCTTGGTCAAGCCAGGATAGGCGGGTGCACCAGACGCCGATCCAGCTTGAGTGATCAGAGGTCGAGGTTACTTGGGCACAGGGTCGGTCAGTGATATCCGGTCAGATGTTCCCGGTCAAGAGGCACCAGTCGGGGATGTTCGGTCGGGCAAAGTTAGAAGAACTTGTTAGGCCCCTGGAAAAGGAAGCACTCAGTATAGAGTGGTCCTCCCAGTCGGGGATTCCCGGTTGGGCAGAGTTAGAAGCACTTGTCAGACCCCTGGAAAAGGAAGCACTCAGTACAGAGTGGTCCCCCCGGTCGGGGATTCCAGGTCGGGAGTTCTCGGTCGGGCACCCTGGATCGAGCACCTTGGGACCGTTCTAAAAACGTGAACAGTAAAGAAGTCTGACTTATCTGACCAACCATCTTTATCCGCTTGGTCGGGGTCTGGTAAGCTCGTAGCCGCCCGATCGGGCGATCCCGAGTGATCGAATGGCCTCATCAGCAATAAGATTTCCTAAATCTACCCATTATGAGGAAAAGACTTCTGATATAATCATAACTTGTCAGGGTAGCAGACATTAATGAGGGTAGAATTGACCTCTTGATGGACATTTAGGTGGCTATGGCAAACTCACAGATTGACTAAAGCTGCCAGAAGGTCAGACTGTCAGCTAGTCAGTTTTTAATGAGAAAAGATTGTCGACAAGATAGGAGGCATCTTCCTCCCTTATATAAAGCCCTCTTGGTCCTTCAGAAAAGAGGTTCCAGCAATTGAAATCTCTTCTCTACCTTGTGCTCTTGTTTTTGGTCCGACCAGATCCACTTGTGTCCCACTAGCTCTCGAGATCGACCCCGACTCACATGCTATCGCAACCGAGGTCATCTTGGTCAGACCGAGTCATCCGAGTGAGAACGTTCTTCACTTGTCGACAGGATCACTAAACTTAGCGATGGACTTTTAATTCCATTTCTAACCTTTGAGATGGTAGTTTAATATCTGTCATTACAATTAAAGATAGAATATTTAATTTTGTCTCTAAATTTAAGATAGAAATTTCAATTCCGTCGCAACTTTACGACGAAATTAAAATTCTGTCACTAAATTCGTTAACGGTTGCATCATAACTCTAGCCAAACTTGGTGATGGAGACGTAAAATTCGGTCGCTAACTAGAGATAGAAAATTAAAATTCTGTCGCTAGGTTTAGAGATGAACTGGCCTTTGCCCCTCCTCCAGCTCCTACTGACTTACCGGCTGACTCGACCGAGACTCCGGAGGAGTCTATTGAGCAATCTGGCGAGTAAGAGACACCGGAGCAGATAGAGGCGCTAGCCGCAACCGTGCTATCCACCGACCAAGGGACCCCGGGGCTACCTAGTGCCCAAGAGGCCGACTTGCCTCTCGTCATCATCGAGACGGGAGGGAATAAGGAAAATTCGGCATCCCCAGTCGAAGTCATGATGCTCAAATCATCGGGGAAGCTGAAGAGGAACCACCTCAATAAGTAGTCGGCAACCAGGAGGAGGTTGCGGCGCTTTAAACCCCGCGAGCTCCCCTTCATCCCAGAGGAGGAGGACTTGCTGGTCCCTGATGATGAGGACACAATGCCCCTGTCCAAGCACTTCAAGGAGGCGCCCTCTTCCACGGCAGGACTTCAAACTGCCCCGGTCACCTCAACCAACACCTCGATCGCCTTGAAAGGCAAGGAGGCGGTGCGCAACGAACCCCGCTCAACAAACGCGGACTCGCGCCGGAAGACCCAGGCGGCGAAGAAGGCAGCTTCTAGATGGCAGCAACCGGTACAATTGAAGGCAGCCTCCCTCGAGGTCCGCGGTTCCGAGGGAGTGCCCAGCTCGGAGGGGAACATCTCAGGCCCCGAAGACACCTCAGGCCGCTCAACAATGCCCTCTGAGGAGCTCGCCATCTAGCGCGTCCTCCCCTCCAATGATACACCCTCTACATGGACCAGACATGATCCGCTGGAGGGCATGGACGAGTCGGCCGAGCCTCTGGCCAAACTACACAAGTCTTTGCTACAGGTAATCCTATTTTACTCCTGTTAACTTTGCTTATATCTTCTAACCCTTGTTTTTCCTGGTTGCAGGTCGTGTATGACTGTGTCGCTACGGGCCGCCTAATGTACTCCAGGAGGGAGACTGAAGCCCTACTCCGGCGAGTAGCCGAGTCAGAGGTAGAGGCTGGCCGCGCCCGCAAGGCAGGCCTCCTGCAGTTGGAGGTCAGCAAGGCCCTGAGGGTGAAGGTAGAGCATTGCCTGGGCACCCTGCTGGCCTCAGAAGAAGCCTTACACGGCTCTCGCATACGAGAGTGCCTGATGTCCGAGAGGGCCACTGCCCTTTCAATTTACCTGCGCAATATGACCCATGAGCGGGATCAACTCCAGGCCCGAGAGAAGAAGCTGTCCGGGGACATCTAACTCTTGGAGTCCTCAGCGGAAGCTCTAAATGGTCGGATAAAAGACCAAGTGCACTGGCTAGCCCATAAAGAATCTATGATAAAGGCTACAATAGACCACATGACCGACTTCCAGGAGGTCATCGCTCGGGCCCAGTCAGAAGTCTCAGCCACCTCAGAGAGGCTCAAGGAGGTCTTGGAAGTCAGGGACCGAATGTCCTCAGAGGTGGCCCAGCTGAAGGCTGTTAAGGAGGAAACCGAGACTGCCTTGCAGAGCTACAAGACTAATGAAGCATCTCAACCGAGGGAGACCGTGGCAGAGTTCAAGGCCAAGTTTTTGGAGTCTGATGAATTCGGCGATATTCTGGCTGACCAGGTCTTGAAGTGCCTAAAACAGGGCTTCAATGGTGCCATCAATCAGCTCCAGAAGGTCAAACTACTGAAGTCAAACGCCGACCTGAGCTTCATGAGTGTTAGTCGAGTTTGGGATGAGCTCCCTCCTGAAGATAAGGAACTGTAGGAGCTTTTTCCCAAACTCGTGCTATGTATCTTTTGTTTATTCACTTGTTTTCCTTTCTTTACCGATCTCCTAGTGTACTCATCTATTTGTAATGAAAGGAATTTTGCATGATTTATCCTAAGTCTTCTTGTGGATATGTTTCTCTTGTCTTTCACCACATATCTCTCTTATTTGGTGGCACTTTGTGAAGGCATACTCGGGATTAAATGGCTTGCATCCATATTCTGAGTTGGCGTTCTGTAACATCAAGTGAAGGGCCAACAGGTTGTAGCCACAAGGAGATGACTTCTACCTCCGCGGCCATAGGAGAGACCGGGACAATGGAAGAGAGCCTGGGCAGTTTAATAATTCTACCTCCCATGTATACTTACATTTGTTAATTCCTTAGGATGTCATCTTCAATGTATCCTCCTCGGAGGTAAAAGGAAGCTTGTTACCTTTGTGATATGAGCTCTTTGAAAATAGTTAACCATCATGTTTGCCTTTCATGTCTGATGGTGTTCCTTTATATCTTGTCGCCTACATGCTAGCTTCCTTCCCCCTCTGTATCTCGACAAACTATCCTTAAGTTCACGATCGGAGTTAGTAGGGGTATCTCGGCTCCTAGCTGGGCATCTGCAGCCTCACGACCATGCCTACTCACCTCGGGCATCCGCAACACTGTGAGGTAGTAGAGTTTAAGCAGCTCCTGGTTGGGCATCCGCAGCACCATGACCATGCCTACTTATCTCAGGCATCCGCAGCACTGCGAGGTAGTAGAGTTTAAGCAGCTCCTGGTTGGGCATCTACAGCACCATGACCAGGCCTACTCACCTCAGGCATCCGCAGCACTTCGAGGTATAGGGTTTAAGAAACTCCTAGCCGGGCATTTGCAACACCACGACCAAGCCTACTCACCTTGGGCATCCGCAGCACTATGAGGTAATAGGGTTTAAGCAGCTCCTGGTCGGGGCATCCGCAGCACCACGACCAGGCCTACTCACCTCGAGCATCCGCAGCACCGCGAGGTAGTAGGGTTTAAGCAGTTCTTGGTCGAGCATCTGCAGCACCACGACCAGGCTTACTCACCTCGGGCATCCGCAACACTGCGGAGTAGTAGGGTTTAAGTAGCTCCTGGTCGGGCATCCGCAGCACCACGACCAGGCCTACTCACCTCGGACATCCGTAGCACCACAATCAGGCCTACTCACCTTGGGCATCCGCAGCACGTTGAGGTAGTAGGGTTTAATCAGGCAAGTACCTTGGATCCTTTAAGAGATATCTCGTTTGCTTCTTTGATTACCAAAACTGCAAAGCAGTGCCAACAAGAATACAAATACATTTGGACATCTCAAAATCTCACCGAGTACAATAGGGTCGGAGATGATTAGCATGTCATGGTCTCTCCAGCCTCTTGCCCTTGTCATCTCTAGATAGTAGCTACCTCCGGTGAGCTTTCTGGCGACGATGTAGGGTCCGCCCCACTGTGGCTCCTACTTCCCGGGGTCGCCGACCGACTAGATCCTCTTCCAGACCTTGTCTCCGACTTCAAAGCTACGGGCAATCACTCGGCGATTATATGCTTGTTGCATACGCTGCCTGTAAGCTAGTAACCGAGCAGCTGTTTTATCTCGTACCTCTGCCACCTGGTCCAAGTCGATCAACCACTCTTGATCATTGTCTTCTTTATTATAATCCTGCCGCCGGATGGACTCCTCGCCCTACCTCCACCGGGATCATGGTCTCAGCTCCATACACAAGCTGAAAATGACTCTCACCGGTTCCTTCTCTTGGAGTGGTATGGTAGGACCATAGAATACTGGGGAGCTCTTCAACCCAGCTACCTCCGACGTGGTCCAGCTTTATCTTGAGCCCTCTGATGATCTCCTGGTTAATGACCTCGGCTTGGTCATTGCCTTGGGGGTATGCGACCGAAGCAAAAGCTTGTCGAATACCTAGCCTTTCGCACCATTCTTTGAGTTTGCACCCTACAAACTGCCGGCCATTATCCAACACCAATTTGTGAGGGATGACGTACCTGCAGACAATGTCTTTCCACAGGATCTTCATCACTGCGACCTCTGTGATGTGTGCCAGAGGCTCAGCTTCCACCCATTTGGAAAAATAGTCCACTAGAACCAGCAAAAACTTCTTTTGTTGGGATTCGATTGGAAATGGACTCACAATGTCCATTCCCCACTGATTGTATGGGCAAGACACTATAGAGACTCGCAGCGGCTCAGTCAGTCGGTGAGTTATATGCTAATATCTCTCGCAGGCCTCACATCCGGCCACGAACTTGAGGGCGTCGGCCTGCAGGGTTGGCCAAAAGTACTCGGCCAGGATAATCGTCTTAGACAGAGACCTTCCCCCTATGTGACTTCGGTAAATGCCTTCGTGCACTTCTCGCATGACATAGTCGGCTTCCTCTGGCCCGGCACACTTGAGGAGGGATCGGGCGAAGGCTTTCCTGTATAGTTGATCTCTGACCAGTGTAAATCTGGAAGCTCTGCGGTGGAATAGCCGAATTCCCTGACTGTCAGTTGGCGTATTTCCATTGCATAGGAACTCCACATATGGATCTCTTCAATCAATTGAGGTATCGCCCTCAGCTTCTTCTTCAATCTGAGCTATAGTCTCTTCAGTGGTACTGGGATCATCTAGCTGCCATGCAGAAATGGAGCTAGCTAACTTGGCTAGTTCGTCCACCTTGACATCATCCGCTCGGGAAATCTTCTGCAGAGTAACCTCTGTGAAAGAGGATTTCAACTGCTCGTAAATGGCTACATACCTCTGCAAGCATTCGCACTTTATTTCGAAGTCGCTCTTTATTTGCTGTGCCACGAGCTGGGAGTTCGAATGTAAGATGACTCGAGCAGCTCCCATGTGCCTGGCTGCTTGTAGGCCTGCCAGTATCGCCTCGTACTCAGCTTCATTGTTAGTGTGCTGGAAGTGGAGTGGGATAGATAAATGCAACGTATCTCCCCTAGGGGAAACCATTAACACTCTGACTCCGCTGTGCTTGCTATTGGATGACCGATCGACATAGATCTTCCAGACTCCCTCGGCTTCAGGTCCTGGAATAGCTTCGAGCATGAAATATGAGAGGGGCTGTGCCTTGATGGCAGTATGGGGCTGGTACTCAATCTCATACTCGCTCAGCTCTATTGTCCATTTAATCAGCTGACCCGAAGCTTCCGGATTGGTGAGAACTCGTCCCAGCGGGCTGTTGGTGAGAACCACGATAGGGTGCGCTAAGAAATATGGCTTGAGCCTCCGGGCCACTAATACCAAACCGTAGGTCAATTTCTCCATTGTAGTGTAGCGTGTCTCTGCATCCTTCTGGAGGTGTCCAAAGAAGTAGACCGGATACTGCATAGTGTCTTCTTCTCGGATAAGTGCAGAGCCCACTGCTTGCTCGGCCGCGGACAGGTAGATTAACAATATCTCCCTTTCCACTGGCTTGTAAAGCACGGGGAGCTCGACCAGATAGGCTTTCGAATCTGCAAACGCCTTCTCACACTAGTTGTCCCAGTCAAACTTGATTGCCTTTCCCAGGATCTTGAAGAATGGCAGGGTCCTGTCGGCGAACTTGGAGATGAATCTGGACAAGGCTATAATCCTGTCGTTCAACCTCTCAGGATCTTGAACTTGGAGATGAATCTGGACAAGGCTGTAATCCTGTCGTTCACTCAGCACTTGTCCTCGCTCGACCAACCTAGACCTAGTCTTCTAGCCTCCTCCATCAGCATCGTGTCCCTTGAATGCCTCTCCATTCTTCACATATTACCTTTTGGAGCTTCCTTCAGCCTTGGTCCTTTTAGTCGGGTCCACAGTCCCTTGTGACTTACTTGACTCTTCATTGCAGCCTTGATCTGTTGCCTTCAAACCTTCTTTGTTTTGGCTCTCGTCCCTCGAATGCATAAAAGTCCGTGGCTCCTTCTCATGTCATCCTTCGTGTATGCCCGAAGTATGTTTCCCTCTGCTCATCGTTGTCGTTTTTATCAATTCATCGACTAGGGATATTTTCAATACTTCACAATTGCACATGTAGAGATTATCACTAGTTGTGATTCCATCACAAATTCTCTCATGCTGTGAATTGTATTGCGGACATTCAGTAAATGAGTTTAAGATCCCAATCAAATACACAAACATGTATACTCAAATAGTGAATTTTCATTTATTAAAATAAATGTTTACAATCATAAGGCGATTGCCTTAGGACACTTCTCTCATATTACTAACACTTCTCGGCTGGATGATCTTTATTCGCTTCGTTGGCTCAAGCTCGGGCGCCCTGGGCACTTGGGGCGCCCGGGACGCTCGGGGCGCTCCGCTTAGTATGCTTCCGAAGCGTACTTTTGCTGAACTCATGTTTGGCTTTACTTAGGGCGCCCGAGTCCTTCCGGGCGCCCAACCCAGCTGCTGCCTCACTCCTTTGAGGCTTTCTGAGCTGCAGACACTCGTTCCTTCGGTCCTGCATCCAGGGTTAGTACCAAACAAGATAAAGCAACAATGTTAGTGATTCTTATAGCCGTAGCTATCTTGGTTCTGACTTTGGGTCTCCAAAATGGAGCCCTAGGTCGAACCGACGCCTACTGTTCCCTCGACGGGGAACGCGTCCTCACCTACTCCTCTCAGGAGAATTTACCTGTTGCCAACCGACTCCTCCAGTTGGACTTTTGCCTAGCAGTCCTTCGCCAGGTTTTCAGTACCAAGCAATCCTTCGCCTA
>JAGFNQ010003816.1:267358-361598 GCA_024364735.1 Boesenbergia rotunda | reverse complement strand
GCCTGGTGCCCAGCAGTCCTTCGTCAGGTCTTCGTGTCCTGGTATTCCTTCGCCAGGTGCCTAGCAGTCCTTCGCTAGGGCTTTGTATCCTAGCATTCCTTCTCCAGGTGCCTAGCAGTCCTTCGCTAGGGCTTTGTATCCTGGCATTTCTTCGCCAGGTGCCTGGCATTTCTTCGCCAGGTGCCTAGCAGTCCTTCGCTAGGGCTTTGTATCCTGCACACTTAAAGAGCATGTTAGATAAACATTACCTCTTAACTTTTGAACTCTTTGTCATTATCAAAACACAGGTTCGACTTGGGTGCTGTCTGCACCAACAGTTAGTTCTAAAAGCTTTTCCAAGGAATACATTGTGGTCATCCATAGTGGATGCCTACAAGGTTTCCAAGGATCTTCCCTTAGTTAAGTTAGAAGATCTATTTTATGAAATGGAATTACATGAGATCTCTAACCAAGGCTCCGAAGAGAAAGAGGTTACTTTTGTGGCAGGAAAGGAGGAGAAGCGCACCCATCACTTTGCTTTTATGGCACTAGAGGAGTCAAAGGAGGAAAGTGATGATGAATCAAGTAGCTCCTCAACCGCGCCTTCATCATCCTCGGATGATGAAGAGGTAATCACTCCCGAGTTAGATAAGTGCTATAGAGCTATCGCATGTTTAACCAAATTGTTAAAGAAATCAAAGAATAAGGTTAAGTCATTGAAATTGGAAGTAGAACATTTAAAAACCTCTAAGGATGAGGTAATTGATGACTTGCATGTTAAGACCCTTGAGAATGACAATAAGGACTTAAAGAGCAAAGTTGAAAATCTCAAAAATGTTCTTGAGAAATTCTCATCTAGCTCCAAAACCTTAGACATGATACTCAATTTCCAAAGGGCGGTTTACAATAAGGCCGGTATAGGTTACCGACCTAAGGAACCAACCTTTGTATCATTAATATCAAGAACCCAATTTAGATCATCAAATGATTCTAGGGTTCAAAAGGTTAGAAAGAAATTGATTAAGGCATGGGTGCCTAAATCCCTCATTGTTGATGCATTAGGTCCCAAAATTTGGGTACCTAAAACCTCAATATTTAGAATTGTATAAGCATAAATTGAGGAGGAGCATCTATCAACATAGGTTGTTATAAGTGGTGCTCCAAACCCAAGGCTAAGGTTACACTAGTTTCAAAATGAGTCAACAAGCCTTGGAAATTGTTTTTATACATTGCATGAAGGGTTTAGATTCACACATAATTTGCTCTTGTCATGAATTGCTTAGATTAATTGGTTTTCTTGTAGCAATTTATGTTTTACTATAATTTGTGTTTTATGAAATTTCACTTGAGTAGTAAGGAAATTTTCATACAATAAATGATAATATATTCATGCTTCAAAATAAACCAACTAGTTTTGAAAAGGAAAAATATATTGCATGAATGATTTAGGTTGAATCATGACAATGGATTGCTATAGTTCATGGTAAATCTAGAAGTTAGACAAAATATCAAAATCGTAATTTTTTTTGGAATAACTAATGATATATCCTAGGCTTAAGTTCTTCCTTAATGTGTTGGAGGTGAACATGATCAAGTATGCCATGATTTACTCTATATGCTATTAACATTAGTCTATGGCATGAAAATTTTGGTTAAGAACAGTATGCTCACATAGTTATGATATGATGTTTCAAAATTCAGCACTCAAGTTTCAGGATTTGCTATAAAGTCTGATTATCAAGGTAGATTGGATTATCAAAATTGTTTGGAATAAACATGATCATAATTGGAATATTTTGATACACACATGATCATACCTTGATACTCATGTTGTATAGGTATGTTTGGAAAATCGATTATATTTTGATATTATCTTGATACAAACATGCTGGACAGAGTTGGGGATTATGAAATTGATAAATGTTTTGAACAAACTTGATCATCCATTGACTTTGATACAAATTTAATATTGACTTTATACAAATCTGCTTTGAAGTATCCAACTTAGATTTTGGGAACCTGATCATGCTTTGATATTCAACTTCATGCTTAGAAAATACTGATCATGCTCTGACACAAATCATGTTGATCATTTTGGGAAATGGATTTTAGTTAAAAGAAACCCTTTAGGATCAATAGGATTGAATCTAATTGAATTAGGGTTTCTAAAATCTTATTTCTGAAACTATACAATGAAACAAATCTGATTTCAGAGTTTCTGAAACTCAGTTTCTGAAATCTGGTCCACGGACCGATCAGGACTCACCCTAATCGGTCCACCGACCGATCCAGGAAAGTCTGATCGGTCTGGTGACCGATCAGATCAATACTGATTTTCAGATCATTCCAAATTGTATCAGACCACTCCTCAGGCCAATCCCGCTTCATCAATTTTGATGAAGTATCAATAGAACTGAGTAGTAGGATGATGGTTAAGATACTTGGAACAAAACCTAATACTGATTTGATACAAACCTATGTTGGTATGTTCAAATTCATAAGAAAGGGTTTGTTGAGTCATGACTCTTGGTCTTAATGCCGTGTTTCAGAAATTTTTCTGAAATGACGAATATTAATGGAGTCTACACCTTTGTTTTGGAATGCAAATTGTTAATACAGTCTGATCAGGAATGTATCAGAGTTTCAGAAATGGGTCTGAAATCTGATCGCTCCCCAAACTAATCAGACATTTTTCCTGTATCAAGTAATCAACGAATCTGATCGGTCACGGAGACCAATCAGAATTATGTGTCGGATACAGCTGCATTCCTTACTTGTCATATGAAACATATACATGTTTGACCATGATATACTTCTGTATATGTTTTTATGTGAAATTCACACTTTTTGGCGTATGATGCATATACATTGTTGCCATGATACATTCATGGTATATGCCCTTCATATGCAATTCAAAAATTGTCCTTTGATTATTTTGGGTTTGGGGAGAGACCCGTGTTTGAGGGGGAGGTATGTTCAAACTTAATAACCATAGCCTTTTCGATGTTTGACAAGGGGGAGAAAATGGTTGATTACGATTAGGGTTATTGTAGGGGGAGGATTTTGATTCCCTTATGATAATTGAACTGCCTTCAATTGATCATCAATGCCTAAACTTAAATCGGGGTGTCAAACAACAAAAAGGGGGAGATTGTTGATGCAGTCTAACCCTGATTATTGTTTTGATGTTGACACCGATTTAAGTTTTGATTTAAGTCTGATTAAACGTATGGGGATTAAGTCCTAGTCGCGGACTGGGCATGAAATCCTAACTTGGAGGGTTGGGTGAAAAGTCCTAGCTTGGAGGGCTAGGTGAAAATGATGGATCGTCTTGCCGTACGCTAGAGGGGGGGGTGAATAGCATTTCGCCGAATTTTTGTTTCTACATGGTTAGTTTGCACAGCGGAAATAATAGTAAAACAATAATAAAATAACTAACCAATGCTAACACGGCGATTTTAGTTGGTATCCACCCCGGTCGGGTGACTAATCCAACAATCCGTCGGTGGATCAAACCCCGGATAACCTCCGGCTAGAACTCGTCGCTCCTTGTGGGTGGAGAAACCTCGCCACAACACCAAGGACACTTCCTGAGTATACAAGACTAGTAACTTGCCCTATCTAAGCAAGTTTCGTCAAGAAACTCAGCCACCACGAAGTCCTCTTTAAATAGGACTCGGGGCTGATTTCTCGCTACCAGTCGACTGCCCCAAGGGCAATCGACTGGTGCCAGCCAAATTCGACCGTTGACACTCCCAACGTTCGAATTTGCCAGCTCACCAGCCACCTACCAGTCGACTGACCCCAGGGCAGTCGACTGGTCCCTAGCTGAATCCTTTCCCGAGTACATTCACACAGCACTCGACCCTCACGACTCGACTGACTCCTCCTCCGCAGCCTCGACTGTTGCTTTCGTGCCCTCTTCATCTTCGGCTCCCGTCCCTCGGATGCACGCAAGCCTCCAGCTTGCCTCCATGCCATCCTTCACGCATGCCTCGAAGTCCGCGCCCATCAGCTCATCGTCCCTGCTCTCCCAAGTCCCTCGGATGCGCATGCAAGCCTCCAGCTTGCTTTCATGCCATCCTTCACCGTTCCGAGGCCGTCCAATCAAGTCCATATGTGTAACTTGTACAACCTGCACACTCAACATACACATATAAGAATACAAGAGAAAGCCTAACTTAAACCCTTTGCTCAAACATCAAAACCTATGGTCACTCCGGACCATCTTAGGGCCGATTGCTCCAACAATCTCCTTTTTTGATGTTTGGCAATACATTTAAGTTAGGGAAAGCAAAACAGTAGTCAATGGTAAAAATAATGCATATGCAATGCATACATGGATCATATCCAAAGGCATCCTACACCTAACCCTCCAAGTTAGGACTTTTACCACCTAACCCTCCAAGTTAGGAATTTCTACACCTAGCCCTCCAAGCTAGGACTTTTCACACCAAAACGGATTTTTTAAAGCTTCTCCCAAGCTCCCCTTACATTGGACTTACAAAAGCTTTTTAAGAACCTCTCCCACGTTCCCCTTACGCCAAGAAGGGAGCAATCATGCTCCTCCTTAAGGTTAGCTCCCCCTAAACCTAGGGTTTCTAGCAAAGGTATTAGTTTCCCACTTAAACCCAATATTTCTCCCCCTTTGCCACACATCAAAAAGAACCCAATAATATCCCAATTATTGGTTCTTAACATCCCCAATGACCCTAAACACAATGTACTAGGCCCCCATACACTGGTTCCTTGTCATTTGGACTCCAAACCAGCTGCTGATACACAAATCAGCCTCTGGCAGTCGACTGACAACAGTGTCAGTCGACTGATACGCCTAAAATCTGATTTTCTGGCCGAATTTCAGAAACGCGCCAGAAATTCCACAAATTTCCAAAAATTTCCAAACTTCGTGGACAACTTTGTGGAACCTATACCTACTTTGGAAAAATACATCTACCCATGTATCTATCACCATTCCCAAGTTTGATACAAAACTCAAAATTTTCAAAATGAAAATTAAGGCAACTAGGAGGCAACCTCCCCCTTTACCCATGTCTTCTCCCAATTTTTATTTTTTCCAGGCTAAGTTCTACCCAACTTAACCTCCTAAACACCATGTTGAGTTATCCCCAACCCAACATCCGAGTTCTTTCCCTTTTGGACACAATTAAGGCTTGCTCCCAAGCAACCTTTCTTCTAGTGCCAATTAGAACTCTACAAAACCTAAAATATTTTAAAGTTTGCAAACACACTTGCTTGGATATACCCTATCCTAGAAAAATATGATATCATGAAAATATCAAGTGTGTTTGACTTTTGGTACACATCTAAATTCCTTAAAAGATTTGGCATTTTGAAATCAAGTCATTATTCCTTGTGTTTGCCTCTTCTAACCCTTTCAAATTGACACAAGGAATTATCCTCAACTCTAAGGTTCATCCATAATTCCAAGTGTTTCTGAAAAACCCTTCAGAAATCACTTATTAACACTTTGCCCAGACCACCAGTCAACTGCCCCCATGGGCAGTCAATTGCCACCTGAATTTCAGGTTTTTCAGCCAACTTTTAGAAATACCCTAAAAATTTTACAAATCTCCAAAAAATATGAAATTTTGTGGGAAGATTTGTGAAGCCAATATCTACTTGGGAAAAATATGTTTCCAAATAAATGTACTCCAAATCCCAAGATTAGCACGAAATCCTACTTCTTCTAAAAAGTATCAAATGAGCTCATCCTAAAAGTGCTAATTCTCACTTCTCTTCAATGCATCCACTTCTCCTTGATCACAACTCATTTATATCATTGAATTATACGGTGTTCCACCATTAATCCTCAATTTTATGAATTTTAACCCTCTTTTCACCTTTTTCTCCCTAAATTCTCATTTTAATGTGCCAAAATCTAGGAGTAAGACTTATCCAAGTCTTCCAACCTTTTTGGCACATTTTACCTAATTTCCTAAGGGAGAAACTTTTGAGATCCATCTACCATGGACCCCAAAGGCTTCTAGAGCTCCCCCTTGAGCTCTTAGCCTTAGCCACCTCCCTAGGTGACTCAATCCATACTAGGCCACACCGGTGTGCCACAGGTGACTCTTGGCCTACAAAATTGACCTTTTTAACCTTGGACACCTTGCTCTTGGTTAGGTCACTCTTTTTACCCTTGGATGACATCCCCTTGCCATCCTTGGACCTTCCCTCCTTACTAAGATTGTATGTTTTCCCAACATACTTCTTTCCATTGCCCTTAGAGGTCTTAGATCGGTACCCCAATCCCGATCTATCATAGTTGGGTTTGATGCTACCCAACACCATGTCTAAGCCCTTAGATCCAACCGTGAATCTTTCTAGATCTTTTTCTAATGTATCAAGTCTTGCCCTCAAGGCTTGATTTTCCCTTTCTAGGCCTTGAACCCTAGAGTCCATATGTCCACCTTGGACATTCCTAGACCTATCCACTTTCCTAGGCATATGTTTCTCTTCCTTGGGGTTAATGCCTTTAGCCTTGGATACATACGTCTTAGGCCTATCATGATGCATGCTTTTTCTAGAGTGGTGATCTACCTTGTTATCCTTATTCCTATCATTGTACTTAAATCCAAAGTTATGTACCATTAAGCAATTTTCATAATTTCTAGCATGCATGAATGAGTGATTTACATGATTTTTAGAATGCAAGGAAGAACATGAAATTGAATTACATTTTGGCTTAAGGTTAGAAGTTACCTTCCTTACCTTTGGTGTTCCTCCTTGATGTGAGCTTCTTCTCTTCTTTCTTTCTTCTTGCTCCCATCTCCTCAAGTGCTCCATTTTCTTTAGCTCACTTTTTCTAGGACACTTGGTGTGAAAGTGCCCCATCTCTCCACATGTAAAACATCTAATCTTCTTCCTCCGTTCTTGGGCTCCTCCATTCCTACAATTTATGTTAGATTCAAATCGAATGGACCCGGGTTTAGAAGTTACCTCTCTTTTACCTTTTGGGTACTTGTCCTTGTAGTGCCCCTTTTCATTACACCCAAAGCATGTAATGTGGTCATTTCTCTTGGCTTTGGTGGAGGTAGATGCTAGGTTGACTACTTCTTCAACTTTTGACGATGTGGAGGCTTCCTCTTGATCATGTGTAGATGAGAGTCTCTCCTCCCCCTCAATCCTTGAGGTGGTGACCTCTTCTTCTTCTTCTCTTGAGGAGGTCGATGATCTTTCACTTAGCTCCTCCTCCTCACTTGAAGAAGTTGACACTTCTTCCTCCTCGTGAGCTATTGAGCCCATTTCCTTGGGCTCTTCCACCACTTGACCTTGTGTAGGGTTTTTATGAAATTCCACCAACTTGGTCCATAATTCGTGTGCATTCTTATAATTCCCTACAACACTCAAAATGTTGTTAGGTAAAAGATTTATTAATATACTCATTACCTTCTCATTTGCCTTTGATTGCCCTTGTTGTTCTTGAGTCTAATATCTTGGGCGGAGCTTCTTCCCATGCTTGTCTCTTGGAATTTCAAATGGTTCTTCAAGCACCATCATGCACTCCCACTCCATCATCAGCCACGTCTCCATTCTTGACATCCAACGCCCGAAGTCTTCATGGTCGTAGACCGGTGGAGTGTATATGTCGTCCCCAAGTTTGTCTTCCATGATTCTTCACCTCTAGCGGTTGCTCCCTCGGCAGTTAGTCTGATCAAGAGCGGTCCTTCGCTCTGATACCAACTGATGGATCGTCTTTCCGTACGCTAGAGGGGGGTGAATAGCGTTTCGCCGAATTCTTGGTCATACACGGTTAGTTTGCACAGCGGAAATAATAGTAAAACAATAATAAAATCACTAACCAATGCTAACACGGCGATTTTAGTTGGTATCCACCCCGGTCGGGTGACTAATTCAACAATCCGTCGGTGGATCAAATCCCGGATAACCTCCGGCTAGAACTCGTCGCTCCTTGTGGGTGGAGAAACCTCGCTACAACACCAAGGACACTTCCTGAGTATACAAGACTACTAACTTGCCCTATCCAAGCAAGTTTCGTCAAGAAACTCAGCCACCACGAAGTCCTCTTTAAATAGGACTCGGGGCTGATTTCTCGCTACCAGTCGACTGCCCCCACGGCAGTCGACTGGTGCCAGCCAAATTCGACCGTTGACACTCCCAACGTTCGAATTTGCCAGCTCACCAGCCACCTACCAGTCGACTGACCCCAGGGCAGTCAACTGGTCCCTAGCTGAATCCCTTCCCGAGTACATTCACACAGCACTCGACCCTCACGACTCGACTGACTCCTCTCCGCAGCCTCGACTGTTGCTTTCGCGCCCTCTTCATCTTCGGCTCCCGTCCCTCGGATGCACGCAAGCCTCCAGCTTGCCTCCATGTCATCCTTCACGCATGCCTCGAAGTCCGCGCCCATCAGCTCATCGTCCCTGCTCTCCCAAGTCCCTCGGATGCGCATGCAAGCCTCCAGCTTGCCTCCACGCCATCTTTCACCGTACCGAGGCACTCCAATCAAGTTCATATGTGTAACCTGTACAACCTGCACACTCAACATACACATATAAGATTACAAGGGAAAGCCTAACTTAAACCCTTTGCCCAAACATCAAAACCTATGGTCACTCCGGACCATCTTAGGGTTTATTGCTCCAACAAAAAAGTCCTAACTTGGAAGGTTAGGTGAAATGTCCCAAATTGGAGGGTTAGGTGAAAAGTCCAACTTGGAGGGTTAGGTGAAAAGTTCTAGCTTGGAGGGCTAGGTGAAAAGTCAGAGCTTGGAGGGCTAGGTGAAAAGTCCTAACTTGGAGGGTTGGGTGAAAAGTTTAACTTGGAGGGCTAAGTGAAAAGTCCTAACTTAGAGGGTTACGTGAAAAGTCCCAACTTGGAGGGCTAGGTGAAAAGTCCTAGTTTGGAGGGCTAGGTGATGAAATCCTGGTGAGTGAAGCCAGGTCCTAGCTTGGGAAGCTAGGTTGAAGTCCCAGTGGGTGAGACTGGGCACGGAGTCTTGGTCCGGGGGACTAAGAACGAGTCAGAGAAGGGCTGGAGGCTTGTTCTCGTGACTTAGAATGGATTTGACCTTGCCTGGATTGGTCTGGTGACCGATCAGGGAAGTTGGCACGAAGTTCACTCCTGGATCGGTCTGGTGACCGATCAGGGCACAGCCTGATTGGTCTGGGGACCGATCTGGAGTGTGCAGCAGACTGCTGGATAGGTCTGTGGACAGATCTGGAGTGTGTAGCAGACTGCTGGATAGGTCTGTGGACCGATCTGGAGTGTGCAGCAGAATGTCAGAATGGTCTGGTGACCGATCAGGGAGAGAACAGAAACCTTGGTTGGATTCTGTTTAGCTCAAGATCGGTCTGGTGACCGATCCAGAATGCCAGAACGGTCCGGTGACCGATCCACGACCTAGGATCAGATGTCCGCGATTACGGTTTTCTCACAGTGGACCGATCAGGCTTGAGCCTGATCGGTTAGTGCCTATCCTGATCAGTCTGGTGACCGATCAGGCCTCACTCTGATCGGTCCGGTGACCGATCAGTAGCTGTAACTTTAATTCGAAATCACTGTCAGACGCTCTGATCGCGTCTGTTTTTTCTGCTGATTCTCTGATACACTGCCGATATGTTTTGATATGCATTGCTAAGCGTTTGTTGGAGTGTGCAGGTGATACAAGAGGATTCAAATACTCAAGGAGGGTCAATGGAGGACTTTCCATGGAGCAGGTTTGGATCTATTGTGTTTTTATGTCTCAACGGCGTCTGGCGCAACTGGCAACTGACGAAGGCGCGGCTGGCAATTGACGGAGGCTCAGCTGGAGGAGTGTCCAGTGGACTGAGTGCTCAGAGAGGTCAGTGGGTCAGGGTGTGAGTCAGTGGTGCTGATGGAGCTGGCGACGTTGAGCAGGAGCTTAAGAGACGAAGCTGGAAGCAGAGGAGCGGAGGTGAACGAGACAGAAACTTGAGAAGTTTGGTGGGCTGTGTTCGAGCTCTCTGTTGCTTTGTGCTTAAGCGTTCTACTACATCCTTGTGAGATCTGAGTGACCATTCCTTCTTGTGTGATCTCCTGTACTCAAGTTTCATCATCCGTGAGATCCGTGGAGAGGTTTCTCCATCGAGAAGGAGGCTCTATCTTATCCGGGTTCACCGGGGATTAATCTGTCGACGATCAAGGGATCGCCCACCTTACGGGCACTCCAAGGAGTAGGGGCAAGTTATCCCGAACCTTGTACATCGCTGTGTCGTCTGGTTTGCTTTCTTTGTTTTGATTCCTGTTCTTCAATTCTGTTTCTGCATTCTGTGTTTCTGCTGCCTAATCTCTGAGTGCAGAGAAAATTTGTAAACTGCTAAGTTTCAAGTGTCTGGCTATATTCACCCCCTCTCTAGCCATCCAAGTTCCAACAAGTGGTATCAGAGCTTGGGGCTCTGTACAACTGGCTTAACATCCGAGAGTTATCATCATGATGGCTGGAAGAGAAGGAATGAGCATAAACCGACCTCCACTCTTCGATGGCACAGATTTTCAATATTGGAAATCGAAGATGGAGTTTTATTTGAAGACAAACATGAGCATATGGTTCTCGGTCAAAGAAGGTTTCATCCCTCCAAGAGATGTTGAAGGAAAAGATCTCAATTTCTCAAGTTGGTCGGCTGAGCAAATAAGAAAGAGTGAAGCAAATGCCAAAGCGGTGGTCACTTTGCAATGCGGGTTGACCAAGGAGGAGTTGATCAAGGTGGGTCCTTTTACAAGTGCAAAAGATCTTTGGAACAAAATCATTGAGCTCCACGAAGGAACTCAAGACACCCGAATAGCCAAGAAGGACCTTCTTCACAGTCAACTCCAAAATCTGTCCATGGAAGAAAATGAAAAGGTAAGTGAACTGCATGAAAGATTCAAAGAGATCCTCAATGGCCTCCACTCCATCAATGAAAAGGTAGAAAACCGGGATCTAGTAAGGTTAGTTTTAAAAGCTTTTCCAAGGAATACATTGTGGTCATCCATGGTGGATGCCTACAAGGTTTTCAAGAATCTTTCCTTAGTTAAGTTAGAAGATCAATTTTGTGAAATGGAATTACATGAGATCTCTAACCAAGGCTCCAAAGAGAAAGGGGTTGCTTTTGTGGCAGGAAAGGAGGAGAAGCGCACCCATCACTTTGCTTTAATGGCACTAGAGGAGTCAAAGGAGGAAAGTGATGATGAATCAAGTAGCTCCTCAACCGCGCCTTCATCATCCTCGGATGATAAAGAGGTAATCACTCCCGAGTTAGATAAGTGCTATAGAGCTATTGCATGTTTAACCAAATTGTTAAAGAAATCAAAGAATAAGTTTAAGTCATTGAAATTGGAAGTAGAACATTTAAAAACCTCTAAGGATGAGGTAATTGATGACTTGCATATTAAGACCCTTAAGAATGACAATAAGGACTTAAAGAGCAAAGTTGAAAATCTCAAAAATGTTCTTGAGAAATTCTCATCTATCTCCAAAACCTTAGACATGATACTCAATTCCCAAAGGGAGGTTTACAATAAGGCCGGTATAGGTTACCGACCTAAGGAACCAACCTTTGTATCATTAATGTCAAGAACCCAATTTAGATCATCAAATGATTCTAGGGTTCAAAAGGTTAGAAAGAAATTGATTAAGGCATGGGTGCCTAAGTCCCTTATTGTTGATGCATTAGGTCCCAAAATTTGGGTACCTAAAACCTCAATATCTAGAATTGTATAAGCATAAATTGAGAGGGAGCATCTATCAACATAGGTTGTTGATAAGTGGTGCTCCAAACCCAAGGCTAAGGTTACACTAGTTTCCAAATGAGTCAACAAGCCTTGGAAATTATTTTTATACATTACATGAAGGGTTTAGATTCACACATAATTTGCTCTTGTCATGAATTGCTTAGATTAATTGGTTTTCTTGTAGCAATTTATGTTTTACTGCAATTTGTGTTTTATGAAATTTCACTTGAGTAGTGAGGAAATTTTCATACAATGAATGATAGTATATTCATGCTTCAAAATAAACCAACTAGTTTTGGAAAGGAAAAATATATTGCATGAATGATTTAGGTTGAATCATGACAATGGATTGCTATAGTTCATGGTAAATCTAGAAGTTAGCCAAAATATCAAAATCACAATTTTTTTTGGAATAACTGATGATATATCTTAGGCTTAAGTTCTTCCTTAATGTGTTGGAGGTGAACATGATCAAGTATGCCATGATTTACTCTATGTGCTATTAACATTAGTCTATGGCATGAAAATTTTGGTTAAGACCAGTATGCTCACATAGTTATGATGTTTCAAAATTCAGCACTCAAGTTCCATGATTTGCTATAAAGTCTGATTATCAAGGTAGATTGGATTATCAAAATTGTTTGGAATAAACATGATCATAATTGGAATATTTTGATACACACATGATTATACCTTGATACTTATGTTGTATAGGTATGTTTGGAAAATCAATTATATTTTGATATTATCTTGATACAAACATGGTGGACAGAGTTGGGGATTATGAAATTGATAAATATTTTGAACAAACTTGATCATCCATTGACTTTGATACAAATTTAATATTGACTTGATACAAATCTGCTTTGAAGTATCCAACTTAGATTTTGGGAACCTGATCATGCTTTGATACAAACAGGTTTTGATATTCAACTTCATGCTTAGAAAATACTGACCATGCTCTGACACAAATCATGTTGATCATTTTGGGAAATGGATTTTAGTTAAAAGAAACCCTTTAGGATCAATGGGATTGAATCTAATTGAATTAGGGTTTCTGAAATCTTGTTTCTGAAACTGTACAATGAAACAAATCTGATTTCAGAGTTTCTGAAACTCAGTTTCTAAAATCTGGTTCAGAAAACCTCTCTGTATCAAACCAGATCAGTCCATCGACTGATCTAGGAAAGTCTGATCGGTTCTCAGATCATTCCAAATTATATCAGACCACTCCTCAGACCAATCCCCCTTCATCAATTTTGATGAAGTATCAATAGAACTGAGTAGTAGGATGATGGTCAAGATACTTGGAACAAAACCTAATACTGATTTGATACAAACCTATGTTGGTATGTTCAAATTCATAAGAAAGGGTTTGTTGAGTCATGACTCTTGGTCTTAATGTCGTGTTTCAGAAATTTTTCTAAAATGACGAATATTAATGGAGTCTACACCTTTGTTTTGGAATGTAAATTATTAATACAGTCTGATCAGGAATGTATCAGAGTTTCAAAAATGGGTCTGAAATCTGATCGC
Source organism: Boesenbergia rotunda (assembly GCA_024364735.1). Taxonomy (NCBI): domain Eukaryota; kingdom Viridiplantae; phylum Streptophyta; class Magnoliopsida; order Zingiberales; family Zingiberaceae; genus Boesenbergia; species Boesenbergia rotunda. Next base: position 348,362 of record JAGFNQ010003816.1, on the reverse strand, counting down.
TCCCCAAACTAATCAGACATTTTTCCTGTATCAAGTAATCAACGAATCTGATCGGTCACGGAGACCAATCAGAATTATGTGTCGGATACAGCTGCATTCCTTACTTGTCATATGAAACATATACATGTTTGACCATGATATACTTCTGTATATGTTTTTATGTGAAATTCACACTTTTTGGCGTATGATACATATACATTGTTGCCATGATACATTCATGGTATATGCCCTTCATATGCAATGCAAATATTGTCCTTTGATTGTTTTGGGTTTGGGGAGAGACCCGTGTTTGAGGGGAAGGTATGTTCAAACTTAATAACCATAGCCTTTTCGATGTTTGACAAGGGGGAGAAAATGGTTGATTACGATTAGGGTTATTGTAGGGGGAGGATTTTGATTCCCTTACGATAATTGAACTGCCTTCAATTGATCATCAATGCCTAAACTTAAATCGGGGTGTCAAACAACAAAAAGGGGGAGATTGTTGATGCAGTCTAACCCTGATTGTTGTTTTGGTGTTGACACCGATTTAAGTTTTGATTTAAGTTTGGTTAAACGCATGGGGATTAAGTCCTAGTCGCAGACTAGGCACGAAATCCTAACTTGGAGGGCTAGGTGAAAAATCCTAACTTGGAGGGTTAGGTGAAAAGTCCCAACTTGGAGGGTTAGGTGAAAAGTCCTAGCTTAGAGGGCTAGGTGAAAAGTCCTAACTTGGAGGGTTGGGTGAAAAGTCCTATCTTGGAGGGCTAGGTGAAAAGTCCCAACTTGGAGGGCTAAGTGAAAAGTCCTAGCTTGGAGGGCTAGGTAAAAAGTCCTATCTTAGAGGGTTGGGTGAAAAGTCTTAGCTTGCAGGGCTAGGTGATGAAATCCTGGTGAGTGAAGCCAGGTCCTAGCTTGGGAAGCTAGGTTGAAGTCCCAGTGGGTGAGACTGGGCACGGAGTCTTGGTCCGGGGGACTAAGAACGAGTCAGAGAAGGGCTGGAGGCTTGTTCTCGTGACTTAGAATGGATTTGAGCTTGCCTGGATTGGTCTGGTGACCGATCAGGGAAGTTGGCACGAAGTTCACTCCTGGATCGGTCTGGTGACCGATCAGGGCACAGCCTGATTGGTCTGGGGACCGATCTGGAGTGTGCAGCAGACTGCTAGATAGGTTTGTGGACCTATCTGGAGTGTGCAGCAGACTGCTGGATAAGTCTGTGAACCGATCTGGAGTGTGCAGCAGAATGCCAGAATGGTCTGGTGACCGATCAGGGAGAGAACAGAAATCTTGGTTGGATTCTATTTAGCCCCAGATCGGTCTGGTGACCGATCCAGAATGCCAGAACGGTCCGGTGACCGATCCACGACCTAGGATCAGATGTCCGCGATTACGGTTTTCTCACAGTGGACCGATCAGGCTTGAGCCTGATCAGTCAGTGCCTATACTGATCGGTCTGGTGACCGATCAGGCCTCACTCTGATCGGTCCGGTGACCGATCAGTAGCTGTAACTTTAATTTGAAATCACTGTCAGACGCTCTGATCGCGTCTGTTTTCTCTGCCGATTCTCTGAGACACTGCCGATATGTTTTGATATCCATTGCTAAGCGTCTGTTGGAGTATGCAGGTGATACAAGAGGATTCAAATACTCAAGGAGGGTCAATGGAGGACTTTCCATGGAGCAGGTTTGGATCTATTGTGTTTTCAGGTCTCAACAGCGTCTTGCGCAACTGGCAACTGATGATGGCGTGGCTGGCAACTGACGGAGGCTCATCTATAGGAGTGTTGATGGACCCAAAAGAGCTGTCACGAATGTGGGTCTCAAATTTAGATATTTGTAAAACTGGAAACCCTTTTTGCTAGCAAGAATAAGAATATAGTAAAGGGGCCACAGGTCGCATTTTTCCTAGGGCTAGTTGAGATGGTTTGATTCGTTGCTTGAATTTATGTGTCGTTAATATTTTTTTGGGTTTCAAATAAAATTTGGGTTTTGGGTTGCAATCGAAAATGACATCGCAATGAAAATGAAGGAACTTAACCAAGCAAATTTAAACAAAGTAATGGCAATTCATGGACTCACCCAATGAACATTTAAATCAACTTAAGCACTTAACTGATTTTGGAAAACAAATCTACTATCAAATTGCAAAACAAATGCTAAGCAAATGAAGCAACTCTGTAGCTGAATACTTGATTGAGACTAGTGCAAGATTTACTTCAGCAATTGAACTTAAAGCAAACAAAACACAAGCTATAAATCCTAGAAGCAAACAAATATAGTCATGGATGAGAAAATTCAAAAATAACCAAATGAAAGTCTAACTGATTTCAAACCCTTAGCTCACTAAAAACTGCAGGTAACTTGACACCAATCAATGCAGTATGTTTCATCTTGATACAAAGTGAAAAAGTGAATCCAACTTGATACACAAGGGACGGAAACTCATGTGCCAAAACTGATATAGATGTGTTAAAGTTAATACTAACAATTCTGAAATAAAACCAATCGAATAAGCTTGGAAAGCAAAGCTATCAGTGAAAGAAGTTCCAAGAGTGACTGAAGAAATTCAGATACAAAATGCAAATCAATTCAGAAACATGTAAGGCAAAATTTAATGTGCAGGAATGTAAAATGAGTGTACAGACATGTAGAACAGTTCCAAGAGTGAAAAAGTGATCGAAACTAGCTGTAAAAGTGATAAACTAAAAACTACAGGAATGGAGCTGACCAATTCAGAAACAACTCAATTGAGACATGAATTCAGAAATAAATAAGTAGTGTAAAGGGGCAGCAGCAATTCGAATTCAGAAACAAGCAAATGCAAGCTGAATTCGAGCTCACTTCTCTAAGTTCAGAGAAACTTAAGAAATTCTGATGTTTACTTGACACAAATGCAAAGACTATCAGCTAAAATTTACTGAAATAAAACTGATACACAGGGAAGAGAACTAAAGCGCAAGAACAGGACTGAACAGAATTACAGATATGATTCAAAACGAAACAAGCTAATCTAACTTAAATTGTTCATTACGCAAACAAACTAGCTAATAAGAATGCTGAATTGAAACTCTAATCAAAGCAGACACTATTCAGAAATTTGAACGAAAGCAACTGGTATGAAATCAGAAACAAAAACAGATTGCAGAACAAACACTGATACGCAGTTGAACAAACTGATACGCTAGAAATGAAACAAGAATTGAGCTGAAATTACAACTATTGTTCACTAAACAGAATCCCTAAATGACTACCTTGCGGAATGAAACCTAATTAAAGCTGGAACAATTCAGAAATTTAAACTAAAGTAGCTGATTCGAAAACAAAAATAGAAACGTTTACAGAAATGAAATTACAGCTAAAACAAGAAGAAATTCAATAAGAAACTAATCCTCGATCATTCCCTTGGCTCAAAACCTCCTTGCCGTCACACAAAAGTAAGCCAAGAACCCCTTCAACTCGCAAACCACTGGGAAATTTGCTTCAATTTCGAATCTGCTCAAAATCTGCACACAGTTGGCAAATCCAATCCGATCTCTTTGATCTGGCGATGAAAGAATGCTATGAAGATTGGGTGATGATCAGAGTGCTCCAGAGACCCTCAAGATAGCTCCGATTGAAGAAAACACACAAAATCACAATCAAATTGATCAAATCACAGAAACTGACGAAACCCTCAATCAGCCCCTATTCTGATGCAAATCCGAGCTAGAATTTCCATTGAAGCTTCTTCCAATGATCCAGATCTTGCTCCAAGGTCGAATTCGAGGTGGCCACGCCTTCGGATGAAGAAATCTACGATCGGAATGAAGAACTGCTGAAGAAAAATGAAGAACTAAGCTACGGCTGGCGAAGACGCGACAGAGAGATCGGGAGCAGAGTGCGGTTAATATAGTTTCACAGTGAACGGCTGAGATCATTTCAATTCCATCCAACGGCTGATCTTTGTCTGATTTGGATCAAACTTCCCAGATCTTGATCAAGGGTCAGGATCTATCTCTCAGTGGCTCGGATCTTCCAGATTTGTAAAGGATGGTTCAGATCACCTTAATCCTTAAATGGACGGTCTATATCCTCCTGAGCTAGATCTGATGGCCAGATGATCTCTGATTTGGATGAAACTTTCAGATCTTGATCCAAGTTCTTGATTAACCTTAATCCCAGCTCGGATTGATCAGAAGTTCTCAGATTGCCTAGATCTAGCCATTTTTGTATCGGACGGTCCATATTAGCCAACGCTTGATCACTTGAACCAGTCCACTTTTGACTCAACTTTAACCCAACATGATCTAGATCCACGATCCTTCCAAGCCTACAAAAGTAGATCAACAATTAGTGACAAAACAATTCAAATATATCAAAATTTGCAATTAGGTCCAAAATGAATGTAAATCCTAGAACCTAGGGTAAATCCACAATTATACAAGTAAAATATGGGTCAAACACGGATTTTAGCATATGAATTGATCAATAAAATGATACTTATCAACTCCCCCACACTTAAGCTTGAGCGTCTCGCGAAAAGTACTAAATATGTATCCCCTAGCTTTTCTCAAATGTATGTAGATGCAATTGAAAGAAATTATCTAGGGTTGTTAATACTCAAAAATCTAAGCTCTATGGATTAGTATCTTGTCCTTAAATCAACAACTTAGCAATTTCAACCTTCATGATTCATTGAGATGAATTTACTTACTAAGCCTTTCAAGGGAAATTTTTGGTGGCTCTCTTCCTAAGTTCTAAGTACATGATGAAAATGGAGCTCACTCATACACACATGCTTTTTGCATTACCATAGACTTGCTTGTTATCTGCTCTCCACCATTATTCATGATTTAGATCTACATCTACAGAAATTCATCAAACAAGAGAAAGATATATGAAATGATAAAAATGAAGTAAAAGCCAAGTAAATAGCAAATTTGAATGAGTGGAAGACTTGAATGCTCAAGGATATTTTTGATGCACTTTGCCCTCCTTTCAGTCTACATAATGAAGTCAAAAGTGTAATGGAATGAAGCTTTGGCATTGCCCTTCAAAAATTCGATGAAAAGACCTCATCAACTCCTTTGTGCCAATTTTCCATCTTGCGTGCTAATTTGCTTCCTTCTCTTCCTTTTCTGATTTTGTTTTCTTTTTCTTTCTTTTCTCTAAAGGAATCAGAATGATGGTGGAACAGATCTTCAATTTGGATGAGAGTATCTTCACTAATTTCATGGTGCCGAAACTTCAATGGTGTGCCACTTGTCTCTTTGTTTTTTTTCTATTTTTTTTTCAATCTGTTTTCTCTTTTTCTATTTTTTCCAGCTACTAACTTCCTGATTTTGCTGCAGCTTCTCCTTGTTTATTCATGATGTGATCAGCTTTCCCGAATCCTTATCAGAACCAGTTTCAATCCAATACTGCCATGACTTCAAATGGATCACTACTTGCTATTTTTACTCTGCATTTAATTTATTTCTGCATTCAATCAGTTTCCTCAGCTCTTCACAGTTTTACAGCTCCAAAATTTGGCTTCAAATGAAACTCCAACAAGCTGATTGATATCAGCTTGTTCTTCAGCCTGATTGCTTCTGAAATTCAATGTGTTTCCCCTTTAATTTCCAGCTTTTCTTATTTCCCCATAGCTGCATTTTTTTCTTTCAAGTCTGATCTGAAAGTCCTAGCAGCTCAACCTTGCTGTCGAGTGTTTTTATTCTTAATCCCTGCAGCAGCCACATTAGTTTCAGATCAGTTCAGCTTCACTTCCATTACTGAACCGCACAGAAAAACTTTTCCTTTTCTTCCTCTGTTTTTGGCACAGATTTGCTACAATTGTTTCAGATTTTTTTCTGCATTTTCCTGCTTCAATTAAGACTTTAAAACTTCAATTCAAACTTTAGCAAAGTGTTGCTGATCTTACTTCCATAATTCCTACTTCCCCATTCTTGATCCAACCATGCTTCACAAAAATCTCTTTGGCACAGATTTTTTTTTCATTTGTGTGCCATTTTTTTCTTTTTTTTTTCTAACCGAATGAAACTTGGCAAAGAATGGCTTGAATCTCCCAATTAACAACAGAAATCTAGATGCTCCAATGGTTTCTCTTCCTTAACACTTCTTCTTGTTAATTCTTGATACCAAACTCACTTCAATTTGGCACATGAAATTGCAAAAAAAAAAAAATTTCGAAATGAAGTGTATCCTTGATAAAAATTGATTCCAAATCACTAACCACTCCCCCACACTTAAGCTTTTGTCCGTCTCGGGCAAAATAGCATCAAGAAACATCCCAAACAAACAAGTCCCTATAAAAGTATGGTTAAGAGTAGAAGATAAGGAAAGAAAAATAGAATGAACATGATTATTGCCAAGAATTGATATGGAAAGGTAAACAAATTTATTAGCCTCTATAGATGTGATCCAATCATTGAAATATGGTTTTGAAAGAACCTAAACAAGTTCTAGAGTACAATCACATGTGCGTGTCACAACAATAAGGCTAATCCTCACTAGGTACAAATAATTCATCTCAAGTCCTCAATCAAGAATCCATGGCCAAGTAGTACTCAAGCATCCAAGATTTCATGCATGAACTCAAACCCTAAGTTTTAACAACCAAATTTAATTTATTTTCAAGAGACTCTAAAATGATATGAAGATAACCTAAAGGGATACATTTATTCCTATTCATTAAGAAAAATTGCCAAAAGAAATAAAATAGTATTTACAATGTCTATTATTTATTCTTCTACTCTACTCACGTATTTATTAGCAAGAACTCTTTTTAAAAGAAAATTCTACTTCTAAAGAACATAAAAACGAAATATGCAATGAAAGAAAATGCAAGAAAGAATAAACTCCCCTTTATTTCTGGCGGTCGGAGTCTATCAAGAAATAACCACCATCGTGGTAGTGGAGGAGTAGGGGTAGCTGAAAATGTTTCCTTCATTTGTTCAATTTTATTTTGCATTACTCCCCCACACTTAAACTTTACAGAAAAATGTTCAGGTGACCGTAGACGATTAAGGTACAACATCCATTTTAGAGGTGGAGTGCTATGAGTCAAAGCAAAATTAACTCCTCCCTCTTGATGCTTCTTGAAAATCCTTCCAGGAGGTTGGAGACTGTTTAGATGGAGCACCCACTCCATAAGTCTTCGGGACCCTGCAAAACTATGTAATACCTCTCTCAAGCGTGCAGAGTAATATAGAAGTGTAATACCACCAATCTCTACATGAAATGCATCCAAAAATGCATCATATCCCATAAAATCAATTTTTGGTACCTCCGTGAATTTTTCACAAGCAGTTTCTACATAAGGTATATCAAGAAATGTTTCACAGTCAATAAAATCAATCTCGGGTACCTCCATAAGTTTGTCACACTCAACTTCAGCATAAGATATAGCAAGAGATTTTTCACAATAAACAACTTCAATTTCAAGCTCTTCTAAAAATTTTTCACAATTAAAATCCATCAAAGGTATATCAAGAAATGTTCCACAGCCAATGAAATCAATCTCTGGTACCTCCATAAGTTTTTCACATTCAACTTCAGCATAAGATATAACAAGAGATTCTTCGCAATAAACAACTTCAATTTCAGGCTCTTCTAAAAATTTTTCAAAATCAGTTTCAGCATAATATGTATCAAGAATATTATCACAATGAATAAAATCAAGCATGGGTGCCTCTATGAAATTTTCATAATTATTTTTCACAAAAGATGTATCTAAACATGCTTCATAGGCAATTCTAGACACTTCTCTTCTTCTTCCATCAAAATTGCAAGATCAATTGAAGAAAGATTTTGCCATGCACTAGGGTCACCTTGAACTGATAAAAATCCAACTTCGGGGTTGTTTTGAGTAGGAAAATGGAATGTTGAAAATTTTTCAGGAAATTCGGCATTTGTAGTGTTTAAACTTGACACAACCTCTTCATTCCCTCAAATTTTATTCATTTGATCAACCAATTGTTCAAGGCGTCTTCCGATGTCTTGAATCATTTGTTGTTTTTGGAATGTGACATGAGGTTGCTGAAAATCAAGAGTAGGCTGTGCATTCTGAAATTGGAGCTGTTGGGGCTGCTCAAATGGCTGAATGGGCTGATTAAACTGTTGAAAATTATCTTGATAACTTGGTGGATGTTGCTGAAAATTATTGTTCTGAAAATTTTGATCATAGGGCTGGAATTGTTGATTGCAAGGCTGGAATTGCTAAATGGGTTGCTCAAAACTCTGGAATTGTGGCTGCCCATACTGAGTTTGCTGGAAATTTGGTTGAAAATTTTGTTGAAAATTTGGATTGTACCCTTGCTGAAAATTCTGAAATTGTGGTTGAAACTGCTGTGGTGGCTGATTAAATGTTTGGTACTGCTGCAAATCTGAATAGGGCTGCTGAAATTGTTGACACGGCTGCTGGTAAGTAGATGAATGACTGTTGGATCTTTGTTGGATCACATGATTCACCCAAAACTTTAACTCTAACAGTGCACTTGCGATCTCTTTATAGTCCTCTGGTGAACACTTTTTGATCTTGCAGCCCTGTCACAAAACAAACAAGAAAAATGGCAGCAACTATATACAAAAGATAAAACAAAAGAAAATAGAATCAAATGATATGTCCATAAGCATACAAGCAAAAAAATCAAACAACCCAACTAGTAGTTCCCCGGCAACGGCGCCAAAAATTTGATGGACCCAAAAGAGCTGTCACGAATGTGGGTCTCAAATTTAGATATTTGTAAAACTGGAAACCCTTTTTGCTAGCAAAAATAGGAATGTAGTAAAGGGCCACAGGTCGTATTTTTCCTAGGGCTAGTTGAGATGGTTTGATTCATTGCTTGAATTTATGTGTCATTAATATTTTTTTGGGTTTCAAATAAAATTTGGGTTTTGGGTTGCAATCGGAAATGACATCGCAATGAAAATAAAGGAACTTAACCAAGCAAATTTAAACAAAGTAATGGCAATTCATGGACTCACCCAATGAACATTTAAATCAACTTAAGCACTTAACTGATTTTGGAAAACAAATCTACTATCAAATTGCAAAACAAATGCTAAGCAAATGAAGCAACTCTGTAGCTGAATACTTGATTGAGACTAGTGCAAGATTTACTTCAGCAATTGAACTTAAAGCAAACAAAACACAAGCTACAAAACCTAGAAGCAAACAAATGTAGTCATGGATGAGAAAATTCAAAAACAGCCAAATGAAAGTCTAACTGATTTCAAACCCTTAGCTCACTAAAAATTGCAGGTAACTTGACACCAATCAATGCAGTATGTTTCATCTTGATACAAAGTGAAAAAGTGAATCCAACTTGATACACAAGGGACGGAAACTCATGTGCCAAAACTGATATGGATGTGTTAAAGTTAATACTAACAATTCTGAAATAAAACCAATCGAATAAGCTTGGAAAGCAAAGCTATCAGTGAAAGAAGTTCCAAGAGTGACTGAAGAAATTCAGATACAAAATGCAAATCAATTCAGAAACATGTAAGGCAAAATTGAATGTGCAGGAATGTAAAATGAGTGTACAGACATGTAGAACAATTCCAATGCATAACAAACAAACAAGGCAAGTGATATCAAGTGATCGAAACTAGCTGCAAAAGTGATAAACTGAAAACTACAGGAATGGAGCTGACCAATTCAGAAACAACTCAATTGAGACATGAATTCAGAAATAAAGTAGTGTAAAGGGGCAGCAGCAATTCGAATTCAGAAACAAGCAAATGCAAGCTAAATTCGAGCTCACTTCTCTAAGTTCAAAGAAACTTAAGAAATTCTGATGTTTACTTGACACAAATGCAAAGACTATCAGCTAAAATTTACTGAAATAAAACTGATACACAGGGAAGAGAACTAAAGCGCAAGAATAGGACTGAACAGAATTACAGATATGATTCAAAACGAAACAAGCTAATCTAACTTAAATTGTTCATTACACAAACAAACTAGCTAATAAGAATGCTGAATTGAAACTCTAATCAAAGCAGACACTATTTAGAAAATTGAACGAAAGCAACTAGTATGAAATCAGAAACAAAAACAAATTGCAGAACAAACACTGATACGCAGTTGAACAAACTGATACGCTAGAAATGAAACAAGAATTGAGCTGAAATTACAACTATTGTTCACTAAACAGAATCCCTAAATGACTACCTTGCGGAATGAAACCTAATTAAAGCTGGAACAATTCAGAAATTTAAACTAAAGTAGCTGATTCGAAAACAAAAACAGAAACGTTTGCAGAAATGAAATTACAGCTAAAACAAGAAGAAATCCAATAAGAAACTAAGTCTCGACCATTCCTTGTCTCAAGACCTCCTTGCCGTCACACAAAAGCAAGCCAAGAACCCCTTCAACTCGCAAACCACTGGGAAATTTGCTTCAATTTCGAATCTGCTCAAAATCTGCACGCAGCTGGGAAATCCAATCCGATCTCTTTGATATGGCGATGAAAGAATGCTATGAAGATTGGGTGATGATCAGAGTGTTCCAAAGACCCTCCAGATAGCTCCGATTGAAGAAAACAGCACAAAATCGCAATCAAATTGATCAGATCACAGAAACTGACGAAACCCTCAATCAGCCCCTGTTCTAATGCAAATCCGAGCTAGAATTTCCATTGAAGCTTCTTCCAATGATCCAGATCTTGCTCCAAGGTCGAATTCGAGGTGGCCACGCCTTCGGATGAAGAAATCTACGATTGGAATGAAGAACTGCTGAAGAAAAATGAAGAACTAAGCTACGGCTGGCGAAGACGCGACAGAGAGATCGGGAGCAGAGTGTGGTTAATATAGTTTCACAGTGAACGGCTGAGATCATTTCAATTCCATCCAACGGCTGATTTTTGTCTGATTTGGATCAAACTTCCCAGATCTTGATCAAGGGTCAGGATCTATCTCTCAGTGGCTCGGATCTTCCAGATTTGCAACAGATGGTTCAGATCACCTTGATCCTTAAATGGACGGTCTATATCCTCCTGAGCTTGATCTGACGGCCAGATGATCTCTGATTTGGATGAAACTTTCAGATCTTGATCCAAGTTCTTGATTAACCTTAATCCCAGCTTGGATTGATCAGAAGTTCTCAGATGGCCTAGATCTAGCCATTTTTGCATTGGACGGTCCATATTAGCCAACGCTTGATCACTTGATCCAGTCCACTTTTGACTCAACTTTGACCCAACATGATCTAGGTCCACGATCCTTCCAAGCCTACAAAAGTAGATCAACAATTTAGTGACAAAACAATTCAAATATATCAAAATTTGCAATTAGGTCCAAAATGAATGTAAATCCTAGAACCTAGGGTAAATCCACAATTATGCAAGTAAAATATGGGTCAAACACGGATTTTAGCATATGAATTGATCAATAAAATGATAATTATCAACTCCCCCACACTTAAGCTTGAGCGTCTCGCGAAAAGTACTAAATATGTATCCCCTAGCTTTTCTCAAACATATGTAGAAGCAATTGAAAAGAAATTACCTAGGGTTGTTAATACTCAAAAATCTAAGCTCTATGGATTAGTATCTTGTCCTTAAATCAACAACTTAGCAATTTCAACCTTCATGATTCATTGAGATGAATTTACTCACTAAGCCTTTCAAGGGAAATTTTTGGTGACTCTCTTCCTAAGTTCTAAGTACATGATGAAAATGGAGCTCACTCATACACACATGCTTTTTGTATTACCATAGGCTTGCATGTTATCTACTCTCCACCATTATTCATGATTTAGATCTACATCTATAGAAATTCATCAAACAAGAGAAAGATATATGAAATGATAAAAATGAAGTAAAAGTCAAGTAAATAGCAAATTTGAATGAGTGGAAGACTTGAATGCTCAAGGATATTTTTGATGCACGTTGCCCTCCTTTCAGTCTACATAATGAAGTCAATAGTGTAATGGAATAAGGCTTTGGCATTGCCCTTCAAAAATTTGATGAAAAAGCCTCATCAACTCCTTTGTGCCAATTTTCCATCTTGCGTGCCAATTTGCTTCCTTCTTTTTTCTTTTCTGATTTTGTTTTCTTTTTCTTTCTCTCTAGTAAATTCAGAATGTAATGGAGCAAAACTTGGGTTCTGATGAGAACATCTTCACTAATTTTATGGTGCCAAAACTTCAATTGGATGCCACTTGTTTCTTTGTTTCCTTGTTTTTTTTTTCAAACTGTTTTCTCTTTTTCTGTTTTTTCTAGCTGCTAACTTCCTGATTTTGCTGCAGCTTCTCCTTGTTTATTCATGATGTGATCAGCTTTCCCGAATCCTTATCAGAAAGTTTCGGCACATCATTGAGTTTCGGCACCATGGATTAGTGAAGATATTTTCATCCAAATTGAAAATCTGCTCTATTACATTCTGAATTCACTAGAGAGAAAGAAAAAGGAAACAAAATCAGAAAGGGAAGAAAAGTAACAAGATTGGCACGCAAAAGAGAAACTTGGCACATTAGACCAAGGAAGCGATTTTCATCCAAATCAAAGGAATTTATTCAAGTTTCACTCCATCACACTTTTGATATCATTAGAGGACTGTAAAGAGGGCAAAGTTCATTGGAAACATCCTTGAGCACTCAAGTCTTCCACTTTACCCATTTTTCTATTTTCTTAGTCTTTACCCTATTGCTTACCATTTTCCATATTTTCATTTGTTTTTGTAGATATTGATCCTAATCATGAATAATGGTGGAGATTAGATAATAAGCAGGCCTATGGTAGTGTAAGAAGCATGTGTGTTTGAGTGAGCTCCACTTCCATCATCAAGTTAGAACTTAAGGAGAGAGCCACCAAAATTTTTCTTGAAAGGCTATTAGTTAAATTCATCTCAAAGACTCATGATGGATGAAAAGGCTAAGTTGTTGATTTAAGGACAATATACCAATCTATAGAGCTTAGATTTATGAGAATTAACAACCCTAGGTAATTTCTTTTCATTTGCTTCTAAATATGCTTAAGAAAGCCTAAGGGATACATACTTAGTGATTTCGCGAGACGCTCAAGGTTAAGTGTGGGGGAGTTGATAAATACGATTTTATTGATTAATTGAGCTGCTAAAATCCATGTTTGACCTATGTTTTTATTGTTTAATTGTGAAATTGCCCTAGGTTTTAGGATTTCCTCTTATTTTGGACTTAATTGCAAATTTACACATTTTTGGATTATTTGGCCACTAATTTTCTGATATATTTTTATAGGCATGAAAGGATCCTGGACCTAGAGCATACTGGGTCAAACTTGAGTCGGAAGTGGAACCGGATCGAATTATCAAGCTTACGATTAATCCGGGTCGTCCGATTCAAAAGCGGCTAGATCTGAGCCATCCGGGACAATCTGAAGCAATCCGAGCTAGGGTTAGGCTTGATCAAGCATTATGATCAAGATCTGAAGATTTCACTCCAATCAGAGCTCAATCAACCGTTGGATCAAGCTCGGAGGGCTCTAGATCGTCCATTCAAAGATTAGGTTGATCTGGACCATCCGTTGCACATCTGGAGGATCCGAGTTACCACGAGGCAGATCCTAACCCCAGATCATCATCATCAAAGTTTGGCTTAAATCAGAGCAAGATCAGCCGTTGGATCTCCTCCGATCAATCTGGGCTGTCCATTGATAGCTATTTAATCAGAAACTCCACTGTTCTTCTGCTGGTCGCGTCCTCGCCGCAGCTCATTTGCCTTGGTTTCTTCCTCGTTTTTCTTCATTTCTTCAGCAATTTCTTCGTTTCGAAGGCGTGACCACCTCGATTCGAGCTCATCCTTGAGTGACAGCAAGGAATCGGATTGAGGCGTAGTTAATTTTTGTTATTAGCAGTAGAGTTAAATTCTGTCAATTCGTTTCTGAAATTCTGAGTAATTTCTGTAATGTTTCGTTTCTGAATAGTTTTTGCTTCGATTAGAGTTCTAATTCAGTGTTTCTATTAGCTAGATTGTTTGTGTAATGAACAAGTTCAATTAGATCAGTTTGCTTCATATTTTCTTGCTTGTGTTCAAATAGTTCTGCTGCGTATCAGTTTTCTTGGGCTGGTGCGTATCAGATTTCTTTCACCCTAGTACCTGATCTTTGTCTCAAGTTGGTTTTAGCTTTTGTGAATCTTTTCTTATTTCGAATTAGTGCAATAGACTTAAGTTTGCGTATTTTTTCTCAGTTTAATTTCGAATCTGAATTCTGCAAGTGAGCTATTCCATTTTGGCACATCATATCAGTTTCTGAAACTCTTGTTTCATTTTAGTTTCTGCAATTATTGGCTGATGAACTCTTCACCTGATTTGGTTACGTGACATCCAATTGTTCACATCAGCTGTGGGTTGAATCTGAAATCAGTTCGTAGCTGCAATTATCTGTTTTTTAAGCTTCTGAATTCTGCAATTAAAGTATGATTTCTGCTGATTTTCAGTTGTGTCAAGTCCCTTCCATAATCTGATTTGATCAGTCATTCAATTGGAGCCTAAATTCTTCAATTATCCCTACATATCACTGCATTTAGAGCTGTTTTTCCCAAGTTTGCTCGATAGTTCCATGCTGAACTGATAGAATCAGTTTTTACTTGGCACAAAAACTCAGTTTTGGCACAAGGATTGCCCCTTGCGTGCCAAGCTGTTTGGGTGATGTTTTGCATCAAGTTTTGACTTATCTTTTGGTGTAGAATAGTTTAAAATCAATTGATATCACCCCTTTAGTATTTCTGAATTTTCTTGGCAGTGATTGGCTTCCAAAAACATTGCATGCTAAATTGATATTTGTTGCCTGTGAAAACTTCCAAATCTTCTTTGCATTGATTTGTGTTAAGCTTGATTAATTCCGAAAACTTCATCACTGCCTTGACTTAATGGCTTAGCATTTCTTTTGATTTGTTGAAATCAGGAAACAGTTTTCAAAAATCTGGTGAGTGCTTGATTAGGTTTTCATTGGTTGAGCTATTTGGTGCCAATTTCTTGTTTAGTTCATTAGATCGAGGTTCTTATTTTTCCGTTGCAATTTCACTTTTATTTACAATCCAAATCAACTCACATTCGAAACCCAAATTCATAAACGACATAAATACAAGCGCGAATCAAACACACTCTCAACTAGTCCCTTGGAAAAAATACGACCTGTGGCCCCTATATTACATTTTCAGATTTTGATTGTAAAAAGGGTTTCCAGCATTTTATAAATTCTAAATTCTGACGGATCCACATTCGTGACAACTTTACTCCAGTATATTTTGGGTCCGTCACCTCCCTTACCCTTGTAGCTCCCCCTTGATGTGAGCTCCTCTTTTTCTTTTCTTCTTTCTCCCATTTTCTTAGATGCCCCATCTTCTTGAGCTCTTTACTCCTTGGACACTTTGTATGGTAGTGCCCTAGCTCCTCGCATGTGAAGCACCTAATTTTCCTTCTTTTCTCCTTTTGAGCTTCCTCATTCCTACAACCCATATTATAATTTAAATGAATAGATTTAGGCTTAGGAATTACCTCCTTTTTACCTAGTCGGCACTTATCCTTATAGTGCTCTTTTTGTTGCATTTACATTTCTATCATTTATGAAAGAGTTTTGAACATAAGTAAAATTAGGGATTACCTCCCTTACCCTTGTAGCTCCCCCTTGATGTGAGCTCCTCTTTTTCTTTTCTTCTTTCTCCTATTTTCTTAGATGCTCCATCTTCTTGAGCTCTTTACTCCTTGGACACTTTGTATGGTAGTGCCCTAGCTCCTCGCATGTGAAGCACCTAATTTTCCTTCTTTTCTCCTTTTGAGCTTCCTCATTCCTACAATCCATATTATAATTTAAATGAATAGATTTGGGCTTAGGAATTACCTCCTTTTTACCTAGTCGGCACTTATCCTTGTAGTGCCCCTTTTTGTTGCAACCAAAGCATATAATATGCTCTTTTGATTTGACTTTGGCGGAGATGGGAGCTTTCTCTTGCTCTTGTATAGTTGAGGGTCTCTCTTCTTCCTCAACTCTCGATATTGATACTTCCTCTTCCTCTCTTGATGAGGTGAATGGCTCCTCACTTGATGAGCTTGACACTTCTCCTTCATTTTGGTTTCTTGAACCCTTGAGCTTATTCTTCGGGTTCTTCTACTAGTTGAGCTTGTGTAGGGTTCTTGTGAAGTTCTTCTAGTTTGCTCCATAACTCATACGCACTTTTATATTTTCCTACACAATTCAACACATTTTTTGGCAAAATATCAATCAAAATATTGATTACCTTTTCGTTTGCCCTAGATTGCTCTTGTTGTTCATCTATCCAATATCTAGGGCGAAGCCTCTTCCCGTGCTTGTCTCTCGGAATTTCAAAGGGATCTTCAATGATCATTCTACACTCCCAATCCATTCCTAGCCAATTTTCCATCCTTGCCTTCCAATGGCCGAATTCTTTATGATTGTAGGATGGTGGTGTGTTGATGTCTTCCTCCAACTTATCTTCCATGTTCTTCTTCTCCTCTAGCGTGTGCTTCTTCGGTGATTAGTCTGATCAAGAGCGGTCCTTCGCTCTGATACCAATTGATAGATCGTTGACGGTGCTAAAGGGGGGGTGAATAGCACTTTTCGTAGAATTCTCTACAAGATTGTTAGCGCAGCGGAAATACAAATAAAAATAAATTAATAATAGAGAACAATGCTAACAAACCAGGTTTACTTGGTATCCACCCCGGACGGGTGACTAATCCAAGAATTCGTCGGTGGATCAATCCCCGGATAACCTCCGGCTAACTCTGTTGCTCCTTGTGGGTGGAGAAACCTCGCCACAGCACTTCGGACGCTATCTGAGCACAATAGACTACTAACCCACTTTACCCAAGCGAGTTTCATCAAGCAATATAGTAGAAAACGAGCCCCTTTAAATAGGGCTCGAGTCTGAAACAGCCGCTACCAGTCGACTGCCCCTGGGGCTCTGTTGCTCTGTTGCTCCTGGGGTAGTCGACTGGTCCCACTCAGATTCAACCATTACAGTACAACGTTCGAATCTGCCAGCCTGTTCCAGCCTACACCAGTTGACTGCCCCTTGGCCAGTCGACTGGTCCAACCTAAGCCTAGGGTTTCACTCCAGAGTACAAGTCTCTCCGCACTCAAACCCTCCCGTCTTAGCCCCTGAGTACAAACACTCATACTCAGACTCTCACAACCCGGTTGACTCTTCACCAGCAGCCTCGACTGTTGCCTTCACGCCTTCTTCATCATCGGCCCTCGTCCCTCGGATGCGCACGCAAACCTCCAGTTTGCCTCCATGCCACCTTTCACGTACGCCTCGAAGTCCGCGTCCCTCGGCTCATCGTCCCTGCTATCCAACGGTCCCTCGGATTCACACGCAAGCCTCCAGCTTGCCTCCATGTGTAACGCCCGAAAATTCTCAAAACTAATTTTAGAAATATCCTAGAATTAATTATGAATTTATGGATATTTTTATAGATTTTTTCCATGGATAAATAAGGCAAAAATGAATAAAAATAGAATGCGCGGTAAAAACACTTAAATGGGGTTTAACTCCTAGACCTTTAGAGTGAGAGGAAAATAGGCTTACCAAGTGGGATGAGTTTGTTTTCATTGAAATAAATTAGAGGGAAAGAAAGATAAGGTGAAGTTAGTTAAATTTTTCCCATAAATATAAAGGGAACTCAAGGGTTTTTTTAATTCATTCTTTTCCTCACCTTCTCACCGCCGACCCTCTCCCTCTCTTGGGCGATTTTTCTTCCTCCCTCTCCCAAGGCCTCTTCCTCCCTCACTCACAGTAAAGCAAGGAGGAGTCCAAGGCTTGTGGTAGGTGGATTCAAGAAGGAGGGCACGCTAGGGGATTCTTGTTCTTCGTTGGAACCTCTCCGAGACTCCAAGGACCTTCCCTCTCCCTAAACCCTACGCCCTAGAGTTGTAAGAACAAGCGCAAGATGTAAGTACCCCTCACCTGCGGTATAAGTAGCTTCGTTTGTATGATTGATTGTCCTAGTTTATCTAATTGCAAGTTTATGTCCATATGTACAAATTAACTTCCTCTACCGATTTTAAGGGCACCACTAGATGGGCTAGACGTGCTTCCCCCTTTAGTTTGGGGTTTAGACGCACCGTCGAGTGCCTAGGAAGTGTCCTTAAATGAAAAAGGGGAGTTTTTAGGCACGCAAGGTGCTCGAGAAAATGTTAAGAAGCTCTAATATGAGTTTTAGCATGTTATGAAGTTAGCTACCCTTGCTTTATGTTTATGGACCCTAGTTCATCCATTGGGTGGGCTCCTAGATCGCCCCTAGGCTCTAGATCGCCTAGTAGATGCAAGGTTAAAGAAAAAATATTTATGAAAGTATTTTACTTTTTATGGCATGTGCTTGGACTCTAGTTCGTCCATGGGTGGGCTCCTAGTTGCCCCTAGGCTCCTAGTTTGCCTAGTAGTAGTGCCCTAATGGGTTCGGGATTAGCTACCTCGAATCTATTTAGGGATGCGTGCATTAGCAGCACATTGCCGGGCCCATAGTAGTATGATTATTATTTTCACTTATTATAAGTATAAGTTTCAAAAGTTCAGTAATAGCTTTAAGTGAAAACAGTTTTAAGATCATACTTAGTTCAGTCAGATTCTATGAATGCTATGTGAATTTAGTTATAAGAATATGATTTAGTTCATGTGCTTAGTATGATGAGTATGTCATGATATATGTTTAGATTATATGTTTCAGCAAGAATAAATGACAAGCATGATATGTTTTTCCTACATGTGTTTTCAAAAGCATGAGTTTCGAGATATGCATTGTTTTGTGAGTAGGATGGTACTTACTAAGCTTTATGCATATAGTTTCATTTTTCCTTATACTGCAGATAAAGACAAAGGAAAAATAGAGTAGCGGAAGCGACAGGGATGATGGTAGAGTGTGTGATGGTGGAAACTTGGAATGAAAGAACCTTGGGAACTTGCATTAAGAGGGCATGTTATTAAGAATGTTAAATGAATTAGTTCCTTGTCATATTTACTATTTTCCGCATCTTAAGTACCTTTGTCATGTTGAGTGATACATTCAAGTGCATGTTTCTAGTTATACTTTAACATGTTGTTTGCTTCTACATGTGATATGTTGAGTGATACATTCAAGTGCATGTCTCTAGTTATATTTTGACATGTTGCTAGCTTCTACATGTGATATGTTGGATGATACATTCCAAGTGCATGTTAATTAGTAGTAAAATGAATGATTTAAGGCCATGGAACCATTTCTGATACTATAGTGCTACTATTGATGCATCCAGACCGAAATAATGCCTAGTTTTAGTAGCAAGTTGATACAAAGTTCATGTTCTTAATTTCATGCTTAGAAATGGTTAAAGTATGCTTTAATGTCATGGAAACATGTAGAATATGGCCTAGAATCATTGTATACCTGTTAGTAAGCTTAAATATGAGTTTGTGAGGTTTTTGGCACGAAGTGGGTTGACTTTGGCACGTTTCTAGAATTTGAATTTTCAGATTTCAGAACTACCAGTCGACTGCGATAGATACCAGTCGACTGCGATAGATACCAGTCGACTGGTAGACTGGGCAGTCGACTGGGACCAGTAACAAAATCGTACAGAAGGCTTCGTCACCTCGGGCAGTCGACTGGTGCCAATTTACAACACAATGTGATGTAGAGTTGTTGGTTAGTGCTTCAGTCATGCAAGGCTGAGGTTGGGGGATCAAATCCTGTCATGCTAATAAAATTAAAGTTTTTGTTTTATTTTGGCTGGTTAGTACTTCCAACATGATTATGAATTGTTAGTTCAGTAAATAGCGAAATAAGTTTTTTTTAAATTCTCCCAGTTGGTTTAGCTTAAATGAAAATAAGGATCATAAATCAGTTAGTCAACCAGTTAGTTAGTAGCGATCTGCCTTAAAGTCATAGTACCAGAAGGCGGGTCGTTACACCATGTCATCCTTCACCCGAAGACATCAACCAAGTCCATGTGTACCTGTACACCTGCACACTCATGTATACATATGAGAACACAATAAACCCTAACTTAACCATATTGCTCACACACATCAAAACCCTATGATCCTCCAGATCATCTCAGGGCCGATTGCCCCAACAAATAACACCTTAACTTCTGAACCCTTTGCCATTATCAAAACCCAGGTTTGACTTAGGTGTTGCCTGCACCAACATAAACTACTAGGTACGGTATCTCTAATGCAAACATCCTAGTGGTGTTTAATGAACAACTAAGTACACGCGTACGAGCGGTACTTTACAGAATAGAAAATCAATGAGAGACTGTACGGATATTAATTTTCGATTTAAGCTCGAATGTCAAACAAGAAAGGTATCAACAGACGATTTAAAATAAACATCAACAAGAAACAAGGTCAAGCAGACCTATTTAGATATAACAAGTCATGCATTAAGATAAAAGAACTACTAGAGTACAATGGAGAAGTACCCGCCTCGTAATGTAGTGTGTATCCAAAAGAATCTCCGCGATCGAACACACGCAACGATCAATGTCCTGTATCAAAAACACAGTTTAGCAATTTATAAAAATTACTAAATTAACTAGACAAGATACTAAATATGATTAGGATAAATCATAATTATAATATCTATTTAATTATTTTCATAAACCACCATGCGTTCCCTTTAAACCTAGCTGTCACAACTAGGTTATTAGGCTAATTCCTAAACCTTCACGAGACTAACCAATCCCATAATAATTAGGGTTAATCTAATTATTTTGTTCCATTTAATTAACCAAAATTAAATGATTAATTTCTATTTAATCCCAAACATTGAGATTAGGTCCCAATCCCCTTACACACTTCCCGATTACTAAGATTAAACTGATTCTAAAACAAGGGTCCTACTCCAAAAGTTATAACCACACAAGATCCAAAATGACACCAGCCAATACCAATCCCCATACCTCTCCACCAATGCTCAAATTACCACATTATCTCTATATTTAGCAAAGATCAAACCCATATTTATAGGTCACAGTAAACCCATTATCAAAATCGAAGGATTTAACCTGCACCCCTCAATCCACTTCTACATCAACTCCTCCTAGCTCATGGCAAGGAGAGAATCCATTTACAAACTATCCTAAGACAAAATTCAAATACAGTTTACATATCGATTAAAATGTAACCCTATTGTTTTGAACCAAAACCATCACCAACCTAACAACCCCGGCCCAAACCAAACTCACGGTAGAACTTCAAACACCACCGGACAATATTCTTCCTCAACCACTCCACCGCCGATGTAATCAAAACAAAACTCATGGCATTAAAACATCAAACAACCCAAATCCTCAAATGCAACACATGGCAACTCCATGGCTGAGATTAAGGCAACCACACAATAGCATACTTTCCCAATCCGATCCCTTCATCTGAATCAAATTGCAACCAACACGAGGCATACCTGAGTTGGCACTGGCGTGGTCGCGCGGGATGAGGGAGGTTGGCACCCTCGATGCTACTCGCGTGGAAGAAGCGAATCGCGCAAGATCGAGAGGAAGGGGAGTAGCAGCGATAGGGCTTGCGATCGGGAGGCTTGCGGCGACGGCGTTCGGTGCGGCGCAGGGATGAACCGCTCGCGCGCAGAGTGTGTTCGGCGTCGAGCAGAGAAAGGGAATTGGGGAGGAAAGTTTTCGGGAGAAGGCCTTTTAGGGTTTTAAATAGTTTTTTTGGCAGTTTTACAAAAAAAACCCCTTTATGTTTGGAAAATTCCAACTAGGCCCTTAATTTTCAAATTTTACCTTTTCAACCCTTAAATTTCAGTATTTAACATTGATCTATTCAATTTGTCAATTCACATTGTTTATTCAGTATCCATTTATTGGAATATAAATAGAGTTAGAATTCGGGAATAAATCATAAATTGTGTTAATATCAAATCTCCTTCAATTCACTTTACTACGTTCATTTACAAACATGTTAAAAAGTATTATATGGACAACAGACATTAATATTGGAATGATAATTTCTCCATTGTAGTTAAGTCTAACCCTAATATTTTAATGGTTTGACAATACCATTTAAGCTAAACATTTGAGTTGAATAATTGTAGGGTTTATAATAAGATTGAGGTGATCAAAATTTAGATGATAGATTTTATAGATCAATTGTGTGAAGTTATAAATAGCCTCCAAGCTTGTAGATAATCATCGAGTTTGAAGATAGACTCAAAGACTTATATGCTAATTGTTGTTATATTGTTGCATTTATTTTTAAGATAAATTAATGATAGACTAGTTTATTATTTAGAAAGCTTCAGCCTTATCCTTAGAGGGCATTTGATAGATTGTTTTGAGGTCTTAGTTGTCCTAACTGTTGAAGGGTTAGACACATTGAGGCAGATTTTAATAGACTCTTCGATCAATTTGGGTTAAACAAACTATAAGTGTTAATCGATATATAGTCTATTCTAGTTTTTATGTCATCCAATATACTGGTTGAATTTAAATGAGGTCATCAACAATCATATTTGGTTAACATAAATTGAATATTAATCAACACAAACCCTCCATTTAAGCCTCTTTTAAAGGTTTATTTTTGTAATGCTCACACAAAAATACTTGCCATCTTTGTTAAGACAAAAAAAAAATCATATATCTCCATAATAATATGATATTATCCATTTTAAACTTAAGCCATCAAGGATTTATTTTTGAGCTTTACTCAAAAAGTCTCATACCAATGGAGATATCTCCATATTATAAACTCATCAACAACAACAACAACAACAACAAAGCCTTATCCCACTAGGTGGGGTCGGCTATATGGATCCTTTTACGCCATTGAGTTCTATCCCCTACTATATCATCATCTAGATTTAAATAAAATTTATCTTGTTTTATTGTTGCCAACCAAGTCTTTTTTGGTCTTCCTCTCCCTCTTTTAATGTGCGTATTTATCATAGTTTCACATCGTCTAACAGGGGCATTTATTGGTCTTCTAAGTACATGTCCGTACCATCTCAAACGTGTCTCCCGAAGTTTTTCTTCAATAGATGCAACTCCGACTCTCTCTCTAATACTCTCATTCCTTATTCTATCCATCCTCGTATGTCCACACATCCACCTTAACATCCTCATCTCTGCAACTTTCATCTTTTGCTCATGTGCTCGAGTCATAGCCCAACATTCAGCACCATATAACATAGCAGGTCTAACTGCCGTTTTGTAGAACTTCCCTTTAAGTTTTAGAGGTACTTTACGATCACATAAGACACCCGATGCTAATCTCCATTTCAACCATCCTGCTTGTATTCTATGTAAGACATCTCTCTCAATTCCTCCATCACTTTGCAAGAACGATCCTAAATACTTAAAGTTCTCGATTTTAGACAACTCATCATCTCCTATCTTAACAATTGTTTCACTACGTCTAGCATTGCTAAACTTAAATTCCATATATTCAGTCTTTACTCTACTAAGCCTAAAACCTTTCATTTCTAGAGTTTCCCGCCAAGATTCTAGTTTAGCATTTACTCCTTCACGTGTCTCATCTATCAAAACAATATCATCTGCAAACAACATGCACCATGGCACTGTATCTTGAATGTGCCTAGTGAGTTCATCCATGATTAGTGTAAAAAGATAGGGACTTAAAGCTGATCCTTGATGTAACCCTATCCTTATTGGAAATGCTTCAGTCAATCCACCTGAAGTCTTCACTCTAGTCGTTACATTTTCATACATATCTTTAATTAGGTCAATATATGTTACGCTAACGCCTCTCTTTTCTAGAATTCTCCATATAATTTCTCTTGGTACCCTATCATAAGCTTTTTCTAAATCAATAAATACCATGTGTAGATCTTTCTTTTGCTCCCGATATTTTCAATTAATTGCCTAAGAAGATGTATAGCTTCTATTGTCGACCTTCCAGGCATGAACCCAAATTGATTTTCGGTTACCGTGGTCTCCTTCCTCAATCTTTTTTCTATTACTCTTTCCCAAAGTTTCATGGTATGACTCATTAATTTAATACCCCTATAGTTTGCACAATTTTGTATGTCTCCTTTGTTCTTATATAAGGGAACCAGACTACTTACCCTCCATTGATTAGGCATTTTTTTTGTTTTCAATATTAAATTAAATAATTTTGTAAGCCATTCAATACCTTTTTTCCCTAAACATTTCCATACCTCTATTGGGATATCATCCGGTCCCACGGCCTTTCCATTTTGCATCCCTTTCAAAGCTTGTTCTACTTCTGAAGTTTGAATTCTCCGATGAAAATTAAAATTTCTATACTCATTTGAAATACTTAAATTGCCTAAGTCAAGTTGGTCCCCTAAACTTTCATTAAAAAGTTGATGAAAGTAAATCTTCCACCGCTCTTTTATTTCGCTATCATTTACTAGTACTCTATCGCATTCATCTTTAATACATCTTATTTGACTAAGGTCTCTTGTTTTCCTTTCTCTTGCTTTAGCTATTTTATAAATGTCTCTTTCCCCTTCTTTTGTATCTAAATTTTGATATAATCGTTCAAAAGTTTTATTTTTTACTTCATTCACTGCTTTCTTAGCCTCTTTCTTGGCTATTGTATATTTTTTTAAGTTTTCCTCGTTCTTACAAATATATAATTCCTTATAAGCTATTCGTTTTTCTTTCACTTTCTCTTGTACTTTCTCATTCCACCACCAAGATTCCTTCCTTGGTGGTGCATGCCCCTTTGACTCACCGAGTACATCCTTAGCTACTATTTTCAACTTTGATACCATCTTATCCCATGTCGTATTAGAGTCGCTATATATTTCATCTAATGCTTGTATTCCTACCTTCTCCTTCAATATGTTTTGCTTCCCATCCTTTAACTTCCACCACTTAATTCTAGGAGTCGTGTATATTTTTCCTCTATTAATATTATAACTAAGGCGTATATCTAACACTACTAATCTATGTTGGGTAGTTAAGCTTTCTCCAGGGATAACCTTACAATCTTTACAAATCTTTAAAGGTTTATTTTGGTAATGCTCACACAAAAATACTTGTCATCTTTGTTAATACAAAAAAATTCACATAGCTCCATAATAATATGATATTATCCATTTTAAGCTTAAGCCTTCATAGATTTATTTTTGGGCTTTACCCAAAAAATCTCATACTAATGGAGATATCTTCTATATTATAAACTCATGATCTATTCCATTATTTTCAATGGAGGACTTTGATTGTATTCCGAATAATCCTCACCTAAAAGAAAATCACAATTATTCTTATGGTTCGAGCCACCCTTCAAGCATTTGATTATCTTGACATGCTCTGGATCTCCCCTCAAGTATTTGGTTAATTGAGGTCACTGTTGAGAAAATAATCAAAGTCTCACATTGGAAATACATGGAAAAGATTATTAGTTTAAAAGATGAAAGATATCTCTATTGGTCTGAGGCCTTTTGGGTAGAACTCAAAAATAAATACACGAGTACTTAGGCCCAAAGTGGACAATATCATATTATTGTGGAGATATATAAATTCTTTTAGTCCTAATAAGTAGTATCAGAGCTATGGTCTAGATCGAACCATGTGAGTGGAATAGTCTCCTTGAACGAAGGAGATGAGGGCTCCAAAGTCCAAGTCAAGAGTAGCTGGATGCTTAGTGGAAATCCTAAAGGAGTAAATCCTAGGTGATGAAAAGTCACAGAAGGTCAAGGGTAATCGAATTCTTGGCGAAAATCTTAGGGGAATGAACCCTAGGTGATGAAAAAATCTTAAGGACCAGAGCAGGTCAAGAGTGATCAAGTGGTTGAGAGGAGGCCCGGAAGAAGTCAAGAGTGACCGAATGAATAATGGTAGTCTTTTGTTTGATGGGAGGATTATTGTGAATACAATCAAAGTCTCATATAGGAAATTCATGGAAATGATCGTGAGTTTAAAAGATAGAAGATATCTCAATTGGTTGAAATATTTTGGGTAGAGCCCAAAAATAAATACATTAGGGCTTAGGTCTAAAGTTGGCAAAATCATACCATTGTAGAGATATGTGATTTCTTTTGGTTCTCCTAATAGCCACTTCTCTCCTCTAAGACTATTTCACCACCTAGGGTTCATTTCTTTAGATTTTTGCTAAGCATTTGGTCACCCTTGATCTGTTGGATTTTTTTCTTAGAGTTCACTCTTTTGGCAGTCCTCACCTCCTTTGTTCAAGGCCACTATTCCATCTCATATGGCTCAATTTGGACCATAGTTTTTATATCACTTGTTAGGACCAAAATAATTCATATACATTGACAATGGTATTATATTATCTACTTTGGATATAAGCCCTTGTGAATTTATTTTTGGGTTCTACCCAAAAAATTTCATACCAATATTGATATCTTCTATTTTATAACTCATAATCTTTTTCATATATTTTCAATATGAGACTTAGATTATATTCTCAACCATCTTCCTCCATTTCCTTAAGTGAAAAAGCCATCATCTCATCCTTGTCTATAAAATTACCTTAAGTAATATTGTTTTACATAGAGTTGGATTTTTTTCTATAAGTTAAGAAAATTTTACTCACTTATATATATTGTATCTTCTTGAGAGAACTTAATTGTGTTTAGAGAGAATCTAGAAAAAGTATTTATTTTGAGTCATTCCTTGGAAAATTTTTAGTAACAATCAAAATTCACTTGGGATGACATATGTAGATTGTGAGAAGTAAGATTTTGATGGTTTGTATAGATAAAACAAAGTATTCATTTTTTAGATTTTTTTTATCTAACAAACTCTAAATAAAGGGTTGGTTGTTTTGTATTTCATAATGTAAGGAATTCTAATGTCATATAATATTTGTAAGACCCATGCGAACTAGAAGGGGATAAATAACTTCAATCGTGTCGACAGATTGTGCAGTAGAAACTTGAAAGCAATTTGACACGCCACAATGCAAACATAGTAGTTTTACTTGCTTCACTGCCTCCCAAGACGACTACTTGTCCAATGTCTAATCCTAACAACTACAACTACAAATCCTTCTCCTTCTAGGATACCTTCTGGAGGAGGAGAAACATCTTACAAATCGAAGCCGACACAAACAAAACTTTTGCATGGGGGTTTTTTTAAAAATTTTCCCTAAAGCAACATGACAAGAATACAAGATTCAAATAGAAATTAAAGCAAAAAACACTTTACAATTGAGAAACATTACTTTTGATGCTTGCTTGTCACTTTAATTTGGCTCTTGATGTTGGAAAATATAGTAGCACATCGTCTCCAATGCCTCAAGAATCAATTTTTTCAAAACATTCTTTCATAGGGTTGTTGTTCAGGTTGATTTTTAAAACTATTGACGAATCTAACTCATCAGTCGATTGATTGGCTATAGGTTCGAATGTTGCTCTGACTAGCTAGCTCAATAACTCCATGTTGGTGCTGGAAACACTAGCTAATCGAATTTGAGTTTTGATATTAACAAAGGTTTAAAGTTAAGGTTTTTTATGATCTATCATATTGAATTGAGTGTGCAGGAAAGTTCTAGTTGTGCTAGGCACTAGGTCCTAGTCATGGTGATTGGGTACTAAGTCTTGGTTATGTGGGTTAGGTAACAAAGACCTAGTCTGGAGGATTGGCACTAAGTCCTGGCTATGTGGGTTGGGTAATGAAGACTTGGTCACTTGGTCTGGAGGATTGGGTACAAAGTCCTGGTCAAGGAGACCGAGCAGGATTCTTAGCAGATCGAGGATGAAGGGCATGAGTCGAGATGGGTCGAGCCGAAAGTCAAGGATCAGATGTTGAACAAAAGTTCAAACGGGAGTTTAGCAAAAGGTAACTTCTCCTGAGAAGAGTAGGTGAGGATGTGCTCCTTGTTGAGGGTACAATAGGCGTTGGTTCGACCTAAGGTTTCGATCGAAACTTAAAAGTTAGGATTGGACAGCTCGAGACTATCAAATGCATATCATTCATATATTTTGTGTTTTCCTAACTCTGTGATACAGAAAAACAAAAGTTGAAGGCATATTGGAAAAAGGGCTCTAGGCGCCCGGAGGTCCAAGCGGTCGGGGTAGTCCAGGCGCCTGAACCAATGCGACTCGGATGGGCACACGACTGAGATGGTACAATTTTATTGATGGGTCCACGTCATAGTGCAGGCACCCGGGAGTGGTCCAGCCGCTCGAGAGTGGTTCAGGAGCCCGGGAGTAGATAAACTTGAAGGATCAAGTTTCGACAAAGAGTTGCCACGTCAGCCCAACGGGGGTACTTAGACCGAAATTAAGCACCCAAACTGGCCTATATATGCAGTTTCGACTAGGAGCCTTAACAATCAATTCTCTACAATCTTCGCTCTTGTGTGCTACTCAGGAAACTGCTCTACGACGCTGCAATGCTCCGACAATAATGCTAAAGTTGTGATCTTCAAGTTTGTTGGTATATTTAAGTTCATAAGTGTACTTCTACATTCATACACTTGTAAAGTTTCTAAGGTGAAAATGATTGCCCAATGAAAATGGTTGACGATCATTGACCTTGGAGTAGGAATCACCACAAACTCCAAACAAAGTAAAAGAAAGCTTGTTAGCATTGGTTGTATTTTCTTTACTTTCCGTTATATACGATTTACTCTGAGTGTTTTACGGAAAATGCAAAAAGGCCACAAGCACATTCACTCCACTTCTAGTGGTTTCTCGATCCTACACTCCACCACCTTAACATCAATCAATTGTCTATTTCCATCTATCAATTATTGCTTAATCAATCAAATCTCATAGTTGAGTTCTGAACTCTTTGTTTACTCGAAGAGTGACATCAGTCGACTGATACATTTCCTCAGTTGACTGATTATGATGAGTCAACTTTTTCAATCGATTTCTGAAGCTTGGGTTTGTTGCTACAATGTCATGACTCGACTGATCAATCCCATTTGTTGAATGTCATTGTAGTAGATTATTGTAGCACAGTTACTGTAGCAACAATAATAACAACCAACAACAACAACTAAGCCTTATCTTACTAGGTAAGAGTTTCACATCGCCTAAACGAAACATTTATTAGTCGTCTAAGTATATGTTCATACTATTTTAAACGTATCTCCCAAAGTTTACCTCAATAGATGTAACTTTGACTTTCTTTCTAATATTCTCATTTCTTATTCTATCCATCCTCGTATGTCCATACATCCATCTTAACATCCTCATCTATATAATTCTCATCTTTTTCTCATATGCTTAAGTCATAACCTAACATTTAGTGGTATATAACATAGTAAGTCTAACCGCTATTTTGTAGAATTTCTCTTTAAGTTTTAGAGGTACTTTACAACCATATATAACACCTTACGCCCTCCTCCATTTCAACCATCCTATTTGTATTTTATGTAAGACATCTCTCTCAATTCCTCTACCGTTTTATAAAAATGATCATAAATACTTAAAAGCTTTCAATTCTAGATAACTCGTTATCTCTTATTTTAACAGTTGTCTCATTATATTTAATATTGTCAAACTTTAATTCCATATATTCTATCTTTACTCTACTAAGTCTAAAATCTTTCACTTCAAATGTTTCCCAATGAAATTCTATTTTAGCATTTACTTAGTCACATATCTCACCCACCAAAATAATATCATCTGCAAATAATATGCACTACGATACAGAGTTTTGAATGTGTTTAGTGAATTTATCTATGATTAGTATAAAATGATAGAGACTTAGAGGTAATTCTTAATATAACTCTATTTTTATTGAAAATATTTTAGTTAATCCACCTGAAATTTTCACTATGGTCGTTACATCACCATACATATCTTTAATTCGGCTTTTTACCAAAGGGTGCACCTGAGAATTAGTATTTACCAAAAGGCGTACCTGGGTTTCATTTTTACCAAAGGGCACATCCATTGTAGTGATCTTCCTCTTATACCCCTCCTGCCAAGATTTGCATTTCTCTTTCTCTTTCTCAATTAGAATTCCGAGACATCTGAACTTGCTTTTTCAAACTTTTCAATTTAAAATAATATATTATGGGAATCGGCTAAAAAACGTAAGGTAAACAAAGAAAAAAGACTTCAGTTAAAAGAAACTTCTCTTCCAGCATGATTTCAAAAAATAAAGAGATTTTTTTTTATATTTAATTAATATAAATTAATATATTAAATAATATATTAATAAATATATTAATATATAAAAAATCTATCAAAATATGTGATTTCAGATTCAAACCCACGCAGGGCCTGAATTCATTTGACTTCAGGCCCTGCGTGGGCCTGAAGTCAGATGACTTCAGGTCCAACGTGCACTCAAAAAATTTTTCATTTTAAAAATATTTTTTATAATATTTAATCATGATTTATTAAATTAATTATTTATAGGGTAATCTTTTATATAATTCTACAAGTTGTGATAAAATCCTCTCATTTTATTGAAATATTCAAGTATGATCAAAATATGCTTACATTTGTTTAAACTTGAAATAAGAAAGTTCCATCTGGATACTACCTAAATTGGGCTCCTTGTAGATCATCAACTCATATTTTCAGAATTTGTTGCAATAGGACTTTTGTAGGTCCTATTGCAATCAGATAACATCTCTTTGAGCCTGAAATTTTTCATTTCAGACCCTCTTTGACCTGAAAGTATTTGCTAGAAATTGATGTTTAATATGGAAAACTATTGCAATTCAACAACATAACCAATGCACATCCCCAACTATCTGTATGAAATCAAATTACAGGAAGCAATTGATCAGGCCCAAAGAGGGCCTGAAATAAAAAATTTCAGGTCCTCTTTGGGCCTGAAATGAAAATTTTCAGGCCCAAAGAGGGTCTAAAATAAAAATATCTCAGGCCTTCTTTGGACTTAAAATGAAATCCAATTGATTTTCCAGGGGATGAAGTTTAGGAGCACACCAAACTTATTTCCTTTCAACTTTTTTCCTCCTTCCTTAAAACATCCAGGGGTGCTAAAATTATTCAACTTCCTGGGTAGAATCACACACAGAAAATGCACCGAGAGATATTCTATATTGTGCACAATGCTGAGGTGCCACATTCCAACAATATCTCAAATGGCCCTAAATACACATTGGATAGCACAATTCGAGTCTTTGCAACACCATAAACTCATAATATATGAAATTATTGTAATCAGACTTTTCTAGGTCCATCAGTGAGTTTTCGCCAAAACCCACTGATGGACCTATAATATTTGAATTTCTTAATACTTGATATTACTAGGTTGGGTTGAGCTAGGAGAAGGTAATTATGATGTCAAAACTTAGTCCTAACCACTAAAAATGATTTTCTTATGTTGTGCCACTTGTGTCGTACCCACTAATGGACCTACAAAAGTCCGATTGCAATAAATTCTGAAAATATGAGTTGATAGTCTGCAAGGAACCCAATTTTGCTATGTATTGTGTATTTAGGAAATATTCTGATGGAACCTTCTTATTTCAAGTTTAAACAAATGTAAGCATGTTTCGATCATACCTGAATATTTCAATAAAATGAGAGGATTTTGTCACAACTTATAAAATTATATAAAAGATTACCCTATAAATAATTAATTTAATAAATCATGATTAAATATTATAAAAAATATTTTTAAAATGAAAAAAAAATTGAGTGCGCGTTGTGCCTGAAGTCATCTGACTTCAGGTCAGATGACTTCAGGCCCTGCGTGGGTTTGAATATGAAATCACGTGTTTTGATAAATTTTTTATATATTAATATATTTATTAATATATTATTTAATATATTAATTTATATTAATCAAATATAAAAAAAATATCTCTTTATATTTTGAAAACATGCTGGAAGAGAAGTTTCTTTTAACTGAAGTCTTTTTTCTTTATTTACCTACATTTTTTAGCCGATCCCCATAATATATTATTTTAAATTGAAAAGCCTAAAAAGCAGGTTTAGATGTCTTGGAATTCTAACTAAGAAAGAGAAAGAGAAAAGCAAATCTTGGTGGGAGGGGTATAAGAGGAAGATCACTACAATGGATGCGCCCTTTGGTAAAAATGAAACTCAGATACGTCTTTTGGTAAATACTAATTCTCAAGTGCGCCCTTTGGTAAAAAGTCGTCTTTAATTAGTTAAATATATGATACACTAATATCTCTCTTTTCTAGAATTCTCTGTATAATTTCTCTTGTGACTCTATTATAAACTTTTTCTAAGCCAATGAATATTATGTGTAGATCTTGCTTTTGCTCCCAATACTTTTTAGTTAGTTACCTGAGAAGTTGTATAGCTTCTATTATCGACCTTATAGACAAAAACCCAAATTGATTTTCGATCACCATGATATTCTTCTTTAATCCTTTTCTATTACTCAATCTCAAAGTTTCGTGGTATGATTCATTAGTTTAATACACTTATAGTTTGCACAATTTTGTACGTTTTTCTTGTTCTTACTTAAGGGAACTATAGTACATACCGTACATAAATCAGATATTTTTTTCGATTTCAATATCTTGTTTAATAATTTTGAAATTCATTCAATACCTTGTTTCCCTAGGCAGTTCCATACTTTAATCATAATATCATCTGGTCCAACTATTTTTTCATTTTATATCTCATTTAAAGCTTGTTCTACTTCTGAAGTTCGAATTCAATGATAAAAATTTAAAATTCTATACTCATTTGACCTACTTAAATTACCTAAGTTAAATTTGTCACCTACACCTTTATTAAAATGTTGATGAAAATATCTCTTCCACCGCTCTTTTATTTCTCCATCGTTTATTTGTACTCTATTGCATTCATCTTTAATACATTTTGTTTGGAAAAGATTTCTTATTTTTCTCTCTTACTTTAGCTATTCTATAGATATCTTTTTCTCCTTCTTTTATATCTAATTTTTGATGTAGTCATTCAAAAGTTTAATTCTTTGCCTTATTCACTACTTACATAGCCTCTTTCTTGGCTACTATATATTTTTTTAAAAAAATTTCTCGGTCTTACAAATATATAATTCCTTATAAGGGGTTCATTTTTTCTTCACTTTCTTCTGTAATTTCTCATTCCACTACCAAAATTCCTTACTTAGTGGTGTATGCCCCTTTGATTCACCAAGTATATTCTTGCTTACTATTTTCAACTTTGATATTATTTTATCCCAGTCATATTAGAGTCACTGTATATTTTACCTAATGTTTGTCCTCTTACCTTCTCCTTAAATATGTTTTGCTTCTCATCCTTTAATTTTCACCACTTAATTTTAGGAGTCATATATATTTTTCTTCTATTGAACTATGATTGAGAAGTATATTCAATACTACTAACTTATATTGTATAGTTAAACTTTCTCTAGGGATGCCCTTGCAATCTTTACAAATATTTCTATTTCTTTTTCTAATTATAAGAAAGTCAATTTATAATTTATCATTTCTACTTTTAAACGTGATCAAGTATTCTTCTCTTTTCTTGAAAAATAATTAGCTAGTATAAGATCATATGCTATCAAAAATCCAATATAGTTTTCTCTTTTTCATTTCTTGTTCCAAACCCATAATCTCCATGCACCTTAATTTTTACTCTAACATGTCTATGTAGATCGCCTCCTATTAAAATCATTTCATTTGACAGAATATTTTATAATACTTCATCTAGGTTATCCCGATATCTTGATTTGGTACTTTCATATAATCTTACTTGAGGTGCATATATATTGATTACGTTCATAGTATCTTTCGTCACTGCTATCTTGAGAGCTATAATTTTATTCTCCTTTCTAACTACTCTTACAATTTCATTCTTTAACGAACTATCTACAAAAATAACCACTCTATTTCTAGTTTTATTATTTCCTGCGTACCATAACTTAAAACTTGAATTCTCTATCATCTTTGTCTTCTTGCCTACTTATTTTTTCTCTTGTAGACACAAAATACTAATTCTTCTCCTAATAATCCTATCTACTACCTTTATTATTTTACCAGTGAGGGTTCATATGTTCTATGTTCCATGTTTCAAATCTTAGATTATTAGTTTTCCTATAATTTTTATTTTTATCTAATGTATGATGTGAGAACTCGTCTATTTAATACTACCCTCAAGTTTTCATGGAGATGTAACGGTCTTTGCTAATACATTACAGTCGGACCCTGCGATACATTACTTTCAGGGAACAACTTAGCATTGGTACAATAGTTTTGTGAATCCATTCATATGTTGACCATTTGCCATGGTTTAACGTCGGCTGATAACCTAACACAATCTTCCTTCTTTATCTGGGCTTGGGACCAGTCATGACTAGTTCGTCATAGGCAGAGTTATATAGTTACTGTAGCAAACACTAAAAATATTTTAAATCCCAATTTTGGGTTTTGGAATTCATTGATCGATCAATACACCCTATCAATTGACTACTACTTATGTTTAAGCCTTATCAAAGTTGAATTCTCATCTTTCTTGGAATCTAGTTGACCTCAACCTATTACAACATTTTTTGCTCAACATCCAGTCAACTTCAATCTTCTAAGACTTCCCATTACCTAATATCCGATCAACCTTAACTTGGCAGGACTTCATTATAGCCTAGTATCGATCAACCTTGACTTGTCAGGACTTCATCATTGTTTGTCAACCAGTCAACATTGACCGGTTAGGATTTTCTTATTGCATAACATCCGGTCAACTTTGACTGGCCATAACTTCATGTCTCATGTTATCTCTCTGTTGGATTTTCAATCATCAAGTGCTCGGTCAATCGTGATCTACTTGAATTTTCTTCTTGCCAACTAATATATAAATCAAATAGTGAAACTTAAACTCAAGTCACATTGAGCTTGGTCAATCAAACTTGATCAACACTTGAGATTGTTAGGACCGGTAGGTGGGCTAGAGGGGGGGTGATTAGCTCCAATTTGCTTGTTAATGATTTGTCACTACGGAAGACTCCAAGCAATGCTAACACTCAAGGATTTACTTGGTATCCACCTCCTTGAAGTGACTAATCCAAGGATCTGCTCTTCCTCACTCTCTTATACACTATGAAAGATCTCCTTCTTGAAGTGAGAAAATCGCTTACAAGCTTACAAGAAGAAACACTCAAGAATAAGAAAATACAATATAAATTTTACAAGATTTACAAAAATTACCTCTCTTTGCTTTTCTTGCTTTCTTTAAGCTTAGAATCGCCTCTTGATCCTTGGAAATGTAGCAATACTAAGCTCCAAGAGGCTCACTTGAAATGACGATGAGGAAAGTGAAGATCATCGAAGAAATGCCAGAGTGATACTGCTTTAAACCTACGTGAAAACCCTATATACCCGCGACCTAGGGTTCCCTAATCGATTATCACGTCAGACTTAGTCGTTCAACAACTATTTTTTAAAGCTTATCAGTTAACCAATCAATTAAGAAGATCTTAATCGATTGTTGAATCGATTCAGCACCTTTCTGTGCTCTCGCGCAAAACCGCCAAAACCAATTGCCTAATCAATTACGGTCCTCCTTAATCGATTGACCAATCGATTAAGAGGATGCTGAATCGATTACCCAATCAATTTAGCAGGCTTCTGTTCTTGCTATAACCCTGCGTCAATCAATCACACAATCGATTGGCAAATCCCTTAATCAATCACCCAATCGATTAAGGATCTTTCTGTTCTCGTAAGCAATAGTTCCCAATCGATTACCCAATCGATTGTCCAACCCCAACTTGTTTAGCTCATGTCTAGAGTTCCCTTGCCTAACCATGGTCAACCATGACATATTAGGACTTCCTTACCATGTGTCCGATTAACCTTTGATCGACTTGGATTTTCCCTTGCCTAGTTCCCAATTGAAACTTAACCTAGTTCCCAACTAGGTCTGATTAACCCTTGAGTTAGGTCAGTCTCTCAGTAGACTTCCACCTTGCCAACGTACAATCTCCCCGATCCACCATGTTAGAGATCATTGCGTCGGCTAGAGATGGGTGAATAGCCCGTTGCCCCTAATGCATCGTATCTTCCTACACGTGTTAGCGTGCACAAGTGGAA
The DNA here is from genome assembly GCA_024364735.1 of Boesenbergia rotunda. Classification (NCBI taxonomy): domain Eukaryota; kingdom Viridiplantae; phylum Streptophyta; class Magnoliopsida; order Zingiberales; family Zingiberaceae; genus Boesenbergia; species Boesenbergia rotunda. The sequence continues at coordinate 312,503 of JAGFNQ010003816.1, read as the reverse complement.
ATACAAACTACAAATAAAAACATAAACACTAACACCAAACCTTTACATGGTTCGGAGATTATACTCCTACTCCACGGCTGTCCGTAAGATGGGCAATCCTGATCCGTCGGTGGATGACTCCCCGGAAAGCCTCCGGCTAGCTCGTGTCGCTCCTTATGGGTGGAGAAACCTCTCCACAACCTTGCAACCGCACCTGAGAACTTGTAAACTACTAATAAGCTTTACCTAAGCTTATTTCGTCAACCTTTGCTCAGCCAAACTGAGCTCTCTTAAATAGAGTTCATCCTTGAAATAGTCGTTACCAGTCGACTAGTGCCAACACCAGTCGACTGGTCCACCCGAACTCGAACGTTATAGCCCAACGTTCGAATTCTAGTCGACACCAGTCGACTAATCATAAGATCAGTCGACTAATCTTTCTGTGACCTTTACCAGTCGACTGATCCAAGCATCAGTCAACTGCTCAAACCCTAAACCTAGGGTTTTAGTCCCGAATACAGTCACTCAGCACTTGCCCTCGCCCAAACAACCTAGACCTAGCCTTCTTGCCTCCTCCAACAGTCTCGTGTCCCTTGGATGCCTTTCCATCTTTCATGGCTTGCCTTCTAGAGCTTCCTTCGACCTCGGTCCTTATTGTTGGGTCTTCCTTTGCTAAGATCTCACTTGGACTTTTCTCCTGTTGTACCTATATCCTACATCCTCACAATGCATATCAAATACAACAATAAACCTAACTTAATCCTTTGCCCAATCATCAAAACCCAAGGTACCTAGATTGCTCTAACAATCTCCCCCTTTTTAATGTTGGGCAGCCCATTTAAGTTAGGGAAACAACAACAAAACAAATGATCATGCATAAATCATGAAACCTAATCTTAAGCTCCCCCCTTTACCTAAACTTCCCCTTGAGTAGGTTTTCCTTGCAAAGGTACTTCTCCCCCTTTGCCAACAAAAGCTCCCCCTTCACCTAAGCTCCCCCTTGAGCTTAGATTTCTTGCAAAGGTATGTTGGTTTCCCACTTAAATCCAACACTTATCCCCCTTTACCACACATCAAAAAGAGCTCCAACAATATCCCAATTATTAGATTCTTTAATCTCTAATGATTATAAACATTGTATATTAACCTCCATAAGATTATACGCATGTTTCACAATCAATTGGACACTTTTCGACTGCTGAAAACAATATCAGCACGTATCAATCGACTGAGACAGTTATCAATCTACTAATCCCTATCGAAAAATCATACAGTAGCTAGTCTCTCTCTCTAGACAGTACTGTTACCAATCAACTGCCCCTGCACCAGTCGACTGATACCTTGATAACTGCATTTTCAGCATTTTGAACCCAAATTCAGAAATGCACTAGAAATTTCACAAATCTCCAAAAAATTTTAAATTTTGTATAGTGATTTATGGTACCCGTGTCTACTTGGGAAAACTATCTAAATGGGAAATATCTTGGATCCTAAGATTGATACAAAACCCAAAACTATCTAAATGGTTTAATAGAACTTTGACCTAAAGTCCTAGTTTTGGCTTCCTCTTGATGTATTTGTCTATATCAAACCACAATGCATCTCTAGCATTGGTTTATATAGCATTTATACATCAAATATCAATTTTCATACAATATAACCCCAATGTCATATTTTCATGCATAAAACATAATCCCAATGTGCCAACACCTAAGGATTAAGACTCAAATTCGTCTCCAAATCCTTTGACACACTCCAAGGTCCATCTAGACTTTCAGGAGAAATTCTCCTGAGATCCATTTACCATGGGTCCTAATTTGACTCCTTGAGCTCCCCCTTGAGCTCTTAACCTTAGCCACCTCCCTAGATGACTCTTCTACAATCACTAGGCCACATCGGTATACCTCCGGTAATTCTTGACCTACAAATCTAACTTCATTAACCTTGGACACCTTGTCCTTGGTTGAGTTCTTCTTTTCCTTAACTTTAAATGACTTTTCCTTGCCATTTTTTGATTTTTCATCCTTGCGATAGTTATATGCTACCCTAGCATATTTCCTTTCATTTTCCTTAGATGCACCAAATTTGACATTTTTGGGTTTTTAACCACCCAAACAAATGTCAAGACCCCTAGGTCCAATAATGAACCTATCTAGGACTCTCTTCAATTCCTCAAGTCTTGCCTTCAAGACTTGATTTTCTAATTCTAAGGTTCTAACCCTAGAATCAACATGTCCACCTTGGACATTCCTAAACCTACCCACTTTTCTAGGCATATATCTCTCCTTTTTGGGATTAATGTCTTGATCATTAACTACCTTCCTTTCCTTAGGCATGGTAGTTTTGGTCTTATTCGGTCTAGCCTTGGATAATGATTTCTTAGGGTTATCTACCTTGTTAACCATATTCCTATCATTATACTTAAATCCATAATTATGCTTGGGTAAATAATTTATATTATTTTTAACAAGCATATATAAATTAGAAATTGGATTAAATTTTAAATAAGAAATTACCTTCACTTTTATGTTTGAAGCTCCCCTTGACTTGAGCTCCTCTTCTTCTCCAATTTCTTCAAATGACCTAGCTTCTTGAGCTCTCCTTTCCTTGGGCATTTTGTGTGATAGTGACCCCGCTCACCACACGTGAAGCAAACTATATGCTTCTTATCCTTGGCTCTATCCCTACAACCCACATTAGTTTTTAAATGAACTTTACGAGTTTAGGGTTGACCTCTTTTACCTTCTTGAGTGAAGGACACCTACTCTTGTAGTGTCTCATTTTCCCACACTCAAAGCAGTTGATGTGGGATTTTCCCCTCTTCTCGGTAGTTGAGGTTGAGGGTTGAGCTTCCAAGATCTCCTCCACCTTGGATTGTTGTTCTTCTTCCTCGCTTGAGGATGTGAACGATTCCACTTCCTCCTCCTCTTCAAATGTTGAATTTGATTCAACTTCTGATTGGTCCTTCTCTTTCTCTTGGACCAATGAGCCCTTATCCTTGGGCTCCTCCACTCCTTGTTCTTGTGTAGAATTCTGATATAGAGTTATCACCTTTCTCCATAGCTCATAAGCATTTTTGTAATTACCTACATGAGACATAATATAAGAAGGTAATAAGTTTAAAATAATTCTAGTTACCGCCTTATCTGTCTCCGCTTCCTCCTTTTGATCCTTTGTCTAATACTGAGGTTGGAGACATTTCCCCTTTTTATCCGTTGGAGCTTCGAATGGAACCTCTAATGCGGTCCAATGGTCCCAATCTATTTAGAATCACGTCTCTAACCACTTCCTCCAATAATCAAAATCATCTCGATCGTATGGAGGTGGGATCCGAGTATTCCATCCTAGCAGACCTTCTGAATCCATCTTCCTCTAGCGTCTTTGCTCTTTTAGTGATTAGTCCATTATGTTGGTGCAGGAAGCACCATATCGAACCTGGTTTTGATATTGGCATAGGATTCAAAGTTAAGTTTATTTGTGATCTAACGTTGTTCACTGAGTGTGCAGAAAAAGCCCTAGCGAAGGACTGCTAAGCACCTGGCGAAGGACTGCCAGTATCCAAGCCCTAGCGAAGGACTGCTAGGCACCTGGTGAAGGACTGCCAGTATCCAAGCCCTAGCGAAGGACTGCTAGGCAACTGGCGAAGGACTGCCAGCATCCAAGACCTAGCGAAGGACTGCTAGGCTCCAGGCGAAGGATAGCCTGGGACTAAAACCCTAGCGAAGGAATGCTAGGCACCGTGCGAAGGACAGCTCGGTACCCAAGACCTGGCAAAGGACCGCCAGGCAAAAGTCCAACCAAAGGAGCGGTTAGCATCAGGTACATTCTCCCGAGAGGAGTAGGTGAGGACGCGTTCCCCGTCGAGGGAACAGTAGGCGTCGGTTCGACCTAGGGCTCCATGTTGGAGACCAAAGTCAGAACCAAGACAGCTAAGGCTGTATAAACTAATAATTAATTGTTTTATTGTGTTTTGGACTAACCCTGGATGCAAGACCGAAGGAACGTGTGTCTGCAACTCAGAGAGCCTCAAAGGAGTGAGGCAGCAGCTGAGCAGGGCGCCCTGAGTGTCCAGGGCGCCCCCAAGGTGAACCAGAACCAAGTGAAGCAAAAAGGACTTCGGCTGCTTACTGGGCAGGGCGCCCTCAGCAGCCAGGGCGCCCTCAGCAGCCAGGGCGCCCTCAGTAGCCAGGGCGCCCCGCGCCCAAGTCTGCGAAGCTTCATCTTTATCCACAGCCGAGATTTCTGCGCGGAAGAAGTCAGCCAAGGCGCCCTCTGCGACCAGGGCGCCCCAGAGTCAAACTTATCCCTATTCGGATGGGATAACGTTTGACCGAGCTAAAAGCGGATCGCTTGACACGTGGCAGGGCGCCCCCGACGTCCAGGGCGCCCCGAGGTGCTATAAATAGCACCCAACGCCCAAGCCTTCAACAACAACTTCAAAACAACGCTTCTACGCTCTTCTGCTCTTGCGCTTCGCCCCGGAATTCTTCCAACTTGAGCCGATGACGTCCTGCTGCTCCGAAAAAGTCGATCTTCCTCGGACGTTGGTAAAAAGAGATATTTAAGTTTACTGCACTTACTTTTGTAATCAATTTTGTAAACTTGTTTGCGCCGTATATAGAATTGCCCAAAGTAAACGGTCAACGACCGTGGGCCTTGGAGTAGGAGTCGACACAGGCTCCGAACCAAGTAAAATCGACTGTGTCTCTGTGTTTCTAATTTCCGCTGCGTACTTGCTCTAAGCTTTCCGAAAGAAAAATGATTTCCGATATTCACCCCCCCCCTCTATCGGTTCTATCGATCCAACAAGTGGTATCTGAGCGGGGTAGTTCAAACTTGGTGCAACCACCAGTTTAAAAGTTTTTTTTTCGGATTTACAAAATTTTTAATATTATTTCTTTTCTTTCTAGTTAATCAATACCACTCGATCTTTTTCGCCTTTTATTTTAAAATAAAAAATATCTGTAGGTGGATTTAAAATATCCTTACGCCTTTTTCAATTTTGAATTCTCTTTTTTTCACTATAAGTCAAAATTGATAAAACGAATAATTTTTGAAAATTTGTCACAAACTTTTTTTTATCATTATTTTAATATTTTCCTCGAAATTCATGCTACCTTAATTCGAGCAATTTTTTTTCATTAAATTTTTAATTTTTCATCATTAATCAGAATTGACAAAATTAATATTTTTAAAAATTTGTCATAAATTGTTTTTATTATTTTAGTATAATTCTGCCTCGAAATTCGTGCAATATTTATTTTGAGCTATTTCTTCCCTTCTCCCGCACTACTAATCCAAGACCAAGTCTTGGTACAATTTTTTGTTATTTTGTTTGTGTGCAAGGTTTATATTGAATGGCCAACCAAGAGTGGAACAGTGCACATCCACCACTATTCTCCGGCGAGAACTTCACGTTTTGGAAATGTCAAATGGAGTCCCTTCTGAAGGCCCACATAGACTTATGGCGGATCATCCAAACGGGATTCTCTCTTCCCGTAGAAGATGAGTTATCCATCGAATGGGACAAACTGGATGATCAAACCCTCAACCAAATCGAGACCGATGCAAGGGCAACTGCAATCCTACAATGTGGCCTAACAAAGGAGCAACTCGAACTAGTAGGTCCATTCAAATGTGCCAGAGAAATTTGGGAGAAACTAACCAATCTACACGAAGAGAGCTCCGAAATTGAGATCTTAGAAGAGTTAGCACCTGACTGCCAACTCAAGCTAGAGTCAGAAGACGAATTGACTGAGACAAAAATGGTAACCAATCTCGAATCCTTTTTTGAATTACAATTAGATAATCAAACAGATACTATAATGGTCGAGGAAGGTATAATTTCTAGTGCAGGGAAAGCTCCAAGAGAACCACCAAAGAAGAAGATTCAACCTGTACCCGAGTTTGACTCAAACCCGGAAGATAATGGAGGAGATCGAACCAAACTCGTCCGATCAGCTCGTGATCACTACAAGATGCTAAAGACACAAAAAGGAAATACGGCAAGTATCAAGGGGGAGATTCCCAACCGGGAATCAAGAGGTAAATTTACGATATTCGAAAATCTAATAGTTACCTCAGAGAACGTAATTAATCCATACAAATTAGTTAAGTTTAATATGTCAGAAAATTTAATTTACAACCATGCTGATTGTAATAAACCAGAGTTTTATTTCGATTATGATGTAACTTAGATCAATTTTTGTTTGCTTTAATTGTATGTTGTTTATTTTATTTTATTTTTATTTTTTTTGCTTAAAATTAGGATTGGTTAGTTTAAGGACTAACCTGATTAATTGAAACTTGAACAACCTAGTATTAGGACAAGGTTTGATGATAGTACGTTAGGGAAGCCTGACTAAGGAATCAAGTAGGGTAAGGAGTACCTTATCTGGTCTTTTTAGTCCAGTGGAACTAGCCGAAGCTACCTCTCCGAATCCTAAGCTAGTTAGACCAGAGCGTCTCAAACAATAATTTGAAAATGATCTTTCTTTAAAAGGCTTTGTCTAGGAAAGGGTTGTTGATCCAATAAGGCTACGGCCAAAGAAGGCCTCTGTGCCTCGCCAAGACCTGGAAGCCAATTATCGAAACTCACTTTTAAATTATTATTTGTTAAACTCGAATCTAACACAAGCTTCAATTAAATCATAGTGCTAACATAAAATCAAAGATAAAATTAATGCATCTCACAAAACAGTTAAGGATATCCTGTTTTGTCACTTAGAAATGGGTGAGATGCTTAGCACCTAAAAGTTGATTCCAACCCAACCAAATTCAAATCAATTAATTTCAATTAAATCAAATAAATTAAATCTTAATTAAATCAATTAAATTAAATCTTAATTAAATCAATTCAATTAAATCTTAATTAAATCTTAATTAAATTAAATGTTAATTAAATCAATTCAATCTTAATTAAATCAATTCAATTAAATCTTAATTAAATTAAATGTTAATTAAATCAATTCAATTAAATCTTAATTAAATCAATTCAATTAAATCTTAATTAAATCAATTAAATTCTATTAAATCTTAATCAATTTAATCAAATTCATCATAATTCAATTAATTTTTCTCAAATTCAACTTAATTAATCATTCTCAAAATTTAATTATTGTCAATCATTTATTTTCAAAGTTAAAATATTTGTCACACAAAACCCATAAGGTTAACATGCCTGATCACGTAGAACTGGGTGAGACATCTAGGACCTAAAAGCATAATTCACTATCCTTTTAAATAAATAAAAAGGTTTGCAAAAATTATTCAAAATTTTTCAAATTTAGTTTACTGTACCCTCCTTTTCATCTCTGTTTTTTTTTAAATATTGAATTTCATATCACAATAGACTTGTTTTAAATATAATCTAGGGCTTGTTTGATTTAGTTATTGATTAATCAAACATAGTCAACTGAGTTAAACTTAGTTAACACGGTCAACCCTAGTCAACATAGTCAAACCTGGTCAACACTGAAATCCCTTAAGGAATTTAGATAAAAGCCAAACTGTGCCAAATCTAAGGGGAGATTAAATTAAAAGAAGAAGTTTAAAAATACTATGTTTTCCAATAATCACTATATTTTTTAAAATTGTGCTTTACAAAAACCATTATTATTTCAAAATGTTTTTCGAAAACAGGGTTTCTGCTCAAATTGAATTTACTAAAAATTATATTACCCTGCTAGTATTCAAAACTACTCTTTTGATTTTAGTAAACCCTAAAGACACAAAGGAAGGTCTACTTAATGATCTACAAGGACTCCTAGGATGTGTCAAATTTAGGGGGAGTCTAAACCAACAGAAATTATTTCTAACAAGTATTTTCCTTGGCATTTATCTTTGAAATTATTAAATAATTCTTTTGATATGAACTGAACCCTAAGAACTCAGAGGAAGAATACTTGTGGTCAACAAGCTTTCAAGGACTGTATCAAGTTTAGGGGGAGGTCAAATTAAAAGAGTTATTAAACATTTCTAAATAATATGTTTTCATACACTATATTTTCAAAATTGTGTCGAAAACATTTGTCTTACAAAATAATATTATTTTAAAATGTTTTGTTTAAAATACCTTTTGAAATAATATTTACTTGGGTTGAAAAATTTCCAGGACACTTAGGAAATATCCTTGTAGTTAAGAAGATTTCCTAGGATTGTGTCAGACTGGAAAAGAAACCAAGTAAAGTATCATGATCTCAAAATAACATTAAATTCTTTTAAAATATTATGTTTAAAAGTACTTACATGCATACTTTTCAAAAGTACTTATATTTTTCAAAATTTGCATAATATCTCAATATATAATGTTTTAAACAGTTCTAATACCATTCCAAGGCAATAGTGTTCTAAGTACGTGAATTTACTAAAGACTTGGCTAAAAATACAAAATCCTTTTTCAAAATTGCATAATATCTTTCAAAGTGGAGTCTTTTTAGTGCAATTTAATCTGTGTGCTTTCAAAATTATACTAAGTATTTTTATATTTTCAAAACTCATAAGCTCTGATCCACATAATTTTTCCTTAAATTTTTTTTTCAAAAAGTTCCTTATTGATATATGGCCAAGAGAGAGAAAATTTCAAATTTTATCTTGTTTTCACTAAGTATTCTTAAGTGCTTTAAAATTGGTCTAAGCATCTTTCAAAATCTCTAAAGCACGAAGTGCAGTTATTTTTGAAAATATATCTTAGTAAACAAAGTTTGTCTGAGCAAAACCTTTGAAAATTTTTGACAAATGTTTCTAAGCAAGGTTTTCTTAGTAAACAGATCTATGTTTCAGCAAAAACTTGTCTATTTAAAGGTTTTCCAAGTAAAAATGATTTTTAATGCACAAAATATGTTCTAAGGAAAATTCTCTATGAGTGCAAAAGTTGAAACTTTTTAAGGAAAACTTGTTTTCAAAATGTTGGCTAAGTAAGTTATTGTTAAGTTTTTCTTGAAAACTATGTTACAAGTTTTTTCTTGAAAACTATGTTACAAGTTTTTCTTGAAAACTTTGCACGCTTTTTCTAAAATATAAGTAGAAGAGTTATCACATTAAGGGGGAGCTTCATGTATTTTCAAAACATCCATTACTTTGAAAATTATGAAATCCATTACTTAAAGTTTCTTTTGAAAACTATGCTTTTGAACTCCTTTACTTAAATTTATTTTGGTAAAACTCAAACCTCCCTATTAGATACCTTGTTCACCCATGTTTATTTTTGATATATGTCAAAGGGGGAGGAAAGGTCAAAGTTAAGTATTATAACACAAGTACTCAGGGTTTTAGGGGGAGTATAAGAAATAAAGGTTTTTTTTATGAGAAATAAAGGTTTTTTTCAAATCTTACCTTGCGTTAGTAAATGTTATAAAGTTTTTACATAACATTGAATTGTGCAAAATTGCTATACTTCATTTTTACATTATGTTCTTAACAGTTATAAAGTTTTTTTACTTAACTTTGAATTGTGTTGTCATAATCAAAAAGGGGGAGATTGTTGGTGCAGGAAGCACCATATCGAACCTGGTTTTGATATTGGTGATGGACCCAAATGACTGTCACGAATGTAGATCCATTAGAATTTAGATATTTATAAATGTGCTGGAAACCCTTTTTGCAATCAAAGAAGAAAAGCGTAGTAAAGGGGCCACAGGTCGTATTTTTCCAAGGGACTGGTTCAAGTTTGTTTGATTCGAACTTGCGTTTATGTGTCGTAGATGTTTTTGGGTCTCAAATAAGAAATGGGTTGGTTTGCAAATAAAATGTCAATGCAAAGAGAGAAAAGAAAACTTGACTGAGCACTTAACTAGGTAATGACAATTAAGGACTAAACAATTATGAAACAAGTGCTATAGCAAATGCATTCCAAACTCTAAGCAGTTGAATTAAAGTAATGCTGGCATTTAAAATTGAATCTAAAGCAAAATTATGAGCAACGTTTCAGAAATGAGAACTTGATACAAAGTGACAATGAAACTCACTTGAAACATAAGGAAAAGGACTTATGTGCTAAAAGAAATTAAATTCAGGTTTATAACTGATGATCACACTGATGTGGAGCAATTAAATGGGCAACAAACAATTTCAATACAAAACTAAAAAGCAAGTAATGCAAAGCAGCAATTCAATTTCTCAAGTTTATGTGCAGGAATGTATCTAATGCAGTAATGATATGCATGATTTAATGAATTGACTGCATGAGTTCGGAAATGAGATAAATGCTGAACTAACAAATGCAAGCTAAATACTAGTCACTAATCTAAGGCTCTGATACGAATTTGATTTCTTGACACCGAAATGCAGAAACAAATGGATTTAAATGGCAGAAATGAGCTGAAATTGAAGGAATGCAGAGAAAAACTGCAGTAATTCAGTGATGGAATTTCAGAAATTCAGTAATGTATCAGGAATTCAGATTCTGACAATGGAAATGAAGAAATGAATACAAACAACTACTTCAATACAATAAAGCAGATTGGATTTAATCGAACTAATGTAGAACAGATGCAATTCTCAGTCCATATGAACTTAACAATTCAACAAAGGAATCGAAATTGAAGAAACTGATTGGCAGAATTTAAAACTGATAAGCTCTAACTGAAACCGAATGCAGATCTTGATCCTAATTGCTATGGAAATAAACTACTGAAATGGAAATTCAGAAAGAAATCTAGAACTTGAATCGACTAAAGCTTAAGAACTGAGACAAAATCGAATTTGCAGAAACAGAATTGGCACGCAGAAAACAGGGCTGATACAATAAAAACAGATTTGAAATGCAAGCTGTAAACTAAAGATTCACTGAATTCGAATACAATTGATCACTGAGCAAGTTCACTAACTAATCTACTAGCAATAGGAACCTAATTAACGCTGGAAAAATTCAGAAAATGTAAACGGAACAGCTGATACAAAGACAGAACAGTAATGAATTTCTGAAACTGAAATTACAGCTAAGGAAAACAAAAGAAATGCGATTAAAACTAAGCCTCGATCATTCCTTGATTCAAAACCACCTTGTTCGTCACGCAAGGGCAAGCCAAGAACCCTTAAACTCGCAAATCAGTGGAAGAATAGGCTCCAATTCAGATCTGCTCCCAGATTGCATCAGCTGGATAATTCCCATTCGATCTCCTAGATCTCAATGTGAAAGGCTGCGATGATGATTTGGAAATCATCTGAGCTCATCCTAGGACCCCTACAGATGATTCAGATGGGAAGAAATGGACGCGGTTGAGATCTAGAAGCTCAAATTGCGGATCTGCCGAAACCCTCGCACAGCTCTGCATCCGACACAATCTCGAGCTAAAATCGCCATGAAACTCTCTCCCAATGATCCAAATCTTGATTCAAGGAGCTGATCGAGTTGGCCACGCCTCTGATGGAAGAAATTTGGAAGAAAACGATGCAAAATTCAGAGAGAACGAGCTGAAGAACTGAGGAAGAGAAATGAGGTCGCAACCTCAGATCTGAACAGGGCTTCGGTTTAAGTAGTTAATGAAGCGGACGGCTGATATTGATTGCGCTTCATCCAATGGTGGATCATTGTCCGATTTGATTCAAATTTTCCAGATCTTGATCAGAGGTCAAGATCATCCTCGTGGTAGCTCGGATCTACCAGATCTTCAACGGATGATCCAGATCACCTTGATCTTTGTATGGATGGTTTAGAACACTCCGATCATGATCCAACAGCTAGATGGTCTCTGATTTAGCTGAAACTCTCAGATCTTGATCTGATCACTTGATTAGCCTTAATCCCAGCTCGGATTGATCAAAAGTTCTCATATGGTCTAGATCTAACCGTTCTCTCATCGGACGGTCCAAATTAGTTGACGCTTGATTCCTTGGATCTAATCCACTTTTAACTCAACTTTGACCCATCATTACCTAGGTCCCTGATCATTTGAAGCCTTCAAAAGCAGATCAAAAATTTAGTGACAAAACAACCCAAATATAACAAGATTTACATTTAGGTCCAAAAAGGGTATAAATTCTAAAACCTAGGCAAATCCACAATTACACAAGTAAAATATGGGTCAAACACAGATTTAAACATATAAAATGATCAACAAAATGACACTTATCAACTGGCAAAGGATTCAAAGTTAAGTTTATTTGTGATCTAACGTTGTTCACTGAGTGTGCAGAAAAAGCCCTAGCGAAGGACTGCTAGGCACCTGGCGAAGGACTTCCAGTATCCAAGCCCTAGTGAAGGACTACTAGGCACCTGGCGAAGGACTGCCAGTATCCAAGCCCTAGCGAAGGACTGCCAGGCAACTGGCGAAGGACTGCCAGTATCCAAGCCCTAGCGAAGGACTGATAGGCACCTGGCGAAGGACAGCCAGTATCCAAGCCCTAGCGAAGGACTGCTAGGCAACTGGCGAAGGACTGCCAGCATCCAAGCCCTAGCGAAGGACTGCTAGGCAACTGGCGAAGGACTGCTAGCATCCAAGACCTAGCGAAGGACTGCTAGGCTCCAGGCGAAGGACAGCCTGGGACTAAAGCCCTAGCGAAGGAATGTTAGGCACCGTGCGAAGGACAGCTCGGTACCCAAGACCTAGCAAAGGACCACCAGGCAAAAGTCCAACCAAAGGAGCGGTTGGCATCAGGTACATTCTCCCGAGAGGAGTAGGTGAGGACGCGTTCCCCGTCGAGGGAACAGTAGGCGTCGGTTCGACCTAGGGCTCCATGTTGGAGACCAAAGTCAGAACCAAGACAGCTAAGGCTGTATAAACTAATAATTAATTGTTTTATTGTGTTTTGGACTAACCCTGGATGCAGGACCGAAGGAACGTGTGTCTGCAACTCAGAGAGCCTCAAAAGAGTGAGGCAGCAGCTGAGCAGGGCGCCCTGAGTGTCCAGGGCGCCCCCAAGGTGAACCAGAACCAAGTGAAGCAAAAAGGGCATCGGCTGCTTACTGGGCAGGGCGCCCTCAGCAGCCAGGGCGCCCTCAGCAGCCAGGGCGCCCCGCGCCCAAGTCTGCGAAGCTTCATCTTTATCCACAGCCGAGATTTCTGCGTGGAAGAAGTCAGCCAAGGCGCCCTCTGCGACCAGGGCGCCCCCAGAGTCAAACTTATCCCTATTCGGATGGGATAACGTTTGACCGAGCTAAAAGCGGATCGCTTGACACGTGGCAGGGCGCCCCCGACGTCCAGGGCGCCCCGAGGTGCTATAAATAGCACCCAACGCCCAAGCCTTCAACAACAACTTCAAAACAACGCTTCTACGCTCTTCTGCTCTCGCGCTTCGCCCCGGAATTCTTCCAACTCGAGCCGACGACGTCCTGCTGCTCCGAAAAAGTCGATCTTCCTCGGACGTCGGTAAAAAGAGCTATTTAAGTTTACTGCACTTACTTTTGTAATCAATTTTGTAAACTTGTTTGCGTCGTATATAGAATTGCCCAAAGTAAACGGTCAACGACCGTGGGCCTTGGAGTAGGAGTCGACACAGGCTCCGAACTAAGTAAAATCGACTGTGTCTCTGTGTTTCTAATTTCCGCTGCGTACTTGCTCTAAGCTTTCCGAAAGAAAAATGATTTCCGATATTCACCCCCCCTCTATCGGTTCTATCGATCCAACACATTAAGAGCGAACCTTCACTCTGATACCACTAGTCAGAGATCGGTGCGCCGACTAGAGGAGAGTGAATAGCCTATTGCCCCCAATGTGTTGTTTCTTCTTTCTACACGTGTTAGCGTGCGCAAGCGGAAATACAAACTACAAATAAAAACACAAACGCTAACACTAAACCTTTATGTGGTTCGAAGACGATACTCCTACTTCACGGCTACTCGTAAGGTGGATGATCCTAATCTGTCAGTGGATAACTCCCTGGAAAGCCTCCAGCTAGCTCTTGTCGATCCTTATGGGTGGAGAAACTCCGCCATAACCTTGCAATCACACCTGAGCACTTGTAGACTACTAATAAGCTTTAACAAGCTATTTCGTTAATCTTTGCTCAGCCAAACCTAGCTCTCTTAAATAGAGCTCGTCCCTGAAATAGTCGTTACCAGTCGACTGGTGCCAACACCAGTCAACTGGTTTACCTGAACTTGAATGTTACAACCCAACGTTCAAATTCTAGCCGACACCAGTCGACTGATCTTTTTGTGACCTTTACCAGTCGACTGATCCAAGAATCAGTTGATTGCCCAAACCCTAAACCTAAGGTTTCAGCCCCGAATACAGTCACTCAGCACTCGTCCTCGCCTAACCAACCTAGACCTAGCCTTCTAACATCCTCTATCAACCTCGCACCCCTCAAATGCCTCCCCATCTTTCACTGCTTACCTTCTGGAGCTTCCTTCGGTCTCAGTCCTTATTGTCAGGTCTTCCTTTACCAAGATCTCACTTAGACTTTTCTTCTGTTGTACCTATATCCTGCATCCTCACAATGCATATCAAATACAATAATAAACCTAACTTAAACCTTTGCCCAAACATCAAACCCCAAGGTACCTAGCCAAGATCCCACTTAGACTTTTCTCCTGTTGTACCTATATCCTGCATCCTCACAATGCATATCAAATACAATAATAAACTTAACTTAAACCTTTGCCCAAACATCAAACCCCAAGGTACCTAGATTGCTCCATCACACCTGACTTCACTTAGTCCCACTAGGACTTTTCCCGTGACAGCGTGTGATCTCTCCGATCCAATTGGACTTCACCTAGTTTGCCTAGTCCCACTAGGACTTTTCCCCAGTTAAGTCTTCAGTCAACATTGACCCACTTGACTCACACATCCTCAAACATCATTATCAAACATCAAAACTCAAGCTCACCCGAGCCTAGTCAAATTAGGTCAACCCTGACCTGATAGAGAGCGCACCAACAGAGATTAATTACACCAATACTACTCATAATAGAAGTTTACTTTATTATCTCGTTTAATTGAGTAAGAAATGCATCACATGATATGTCTAGGAATATAAGTGAAATCACCCCCGGGGCTACGGTACAACGGTAGGACAACTAGTAGCTATCTCAGGCATCCGGGGTTTGATCTCTAGTTACGACGTATTTTGCAAGAATTTTTCCTCTAAATGGGGCGCAAACCCTGGGATGTTGGACTTCTAGACCACCCACCGTGAGCGTTTTTCGATTTATTCTGGTAACCGATGGGAAACTTCTATGGGACCGAACTGGCCACCCCATATAGGGGAATATAAGTGAAATCTCTTGTGTCGTTTTATTAGCATTGTGATTATCTTATACTTTAATACTCTACTTAATTACGCATGAGAACGTAAAAAATAATTTTTTCCTTAAAGTTGTTTCTTTGGAGTGACCATTTGAATTTTTTTTAAAATTGACATCATCTCACCATTAATTTTGAAGATGATAAATTTAATTCTATAAAAATTTCTCATTATTTATCATGATAAATGGAAAAAGCATTTATAGTGGTACCCATCAATTTAATATTCTTAAATTAACTATTCATTAAAATCGATTTTGGTCAGTTTTGGCCGAGCTCTCTAAGTTCCATAACATTCTAAGCTCTTTAAGTTCATCAGCCTGGTTTGACTGAAACCAGTTAAAATCGGTCAAAAATGGCTAATGAACCTAGAAAGCTCGAAATGACATAGAATTAGGTCTTATATGTTTGTCTAGTTCTCTTAATTATTTAAATGTCTTCAAATATCAATTTGGTACACTATATTGAGAGTAATAATTTTTTTAAACACAAATTAGATTTTTTGAGCATATTCGTGTTAAAAAATCACTACTCTTAATATAGTGTGCCAAATTGATATTTGAAAGCATGAATATAATCAGGAGAACTAGATAAACATATAGAATCTAATTTTATGTTATTTTGATCTCTCTAGGTCCATTTATCGATTTTATCTAAAAATAGTCAAAATCAACTGATGGACCTAGAGAATTTGGAATAACATGAAATCAGATTTTATGTGTTTGTCTATTTCTCTTGATTATATTTATGCCCTTAAACATCAATTTGACACTCTATATTGAGAACCATGATTTTTTAATATAAATGTGTCTAAAAATCTAATTTGTATTAAAAAAATACAGCTCTCAATATAGTGTGCTCTCAATATAGTATGTCAAATTGATATTTGAGGACATGAATATAATCAAGAGAATTAAACGAATATATAAAACTTAATTTCATATCATTCCAAACTTTCTAGGTCATTTATCATATTCTTGCTTAAAAAATCACTGTTCTTAATATAGTGTGTCAAATTGATATTTAATGACATAGATATAATCAAGAAACTAAACGAATACATAAAACTTGATTTCATGTCATTCTGATATCTCTAGATCAATTTATCGATTTTACCCGAAATCGATCGACTCATATATCTAAAGAGTTCGGAATGATATGACATCAATTTCTATGTATTCGTCTAGTTATTTGGATTATATTTATGTCTTAAAATATTAATTTGATATACTATATTAAGTGTAATGATTTTTTAAATTCAAATCGGACTTTTTAATGGATTAATATAGTATAGCAATTGATTTAGACTGTTCATCTGTACAGTATGGTCTCAAATTGATTACTATACTATAGTAATCAGTCGGAATTTTTTTAGTTTTGTTAAAATCGATTGATGAACTTAAAAAGTTTAGAATAATATGAAATTATATCTTATATATTTGTAGTTCTTCTAATTATATAAAATTTTCAGATATAATTTAACATTCTATATTAAAAATAATAATTTTTTAATTATGTATACGTATTTAAGCAAATCTGTCCTTTAAAAAAAAATTTAACCTAATCGATTGCTATATTGGTAAATGAGGAGGGATAAAAAGGGTATAAATTATTTGATTTGATAAAAATAGGGTAAGTCATTCGGATAATTGACGAAGTTACAATGGCTTTTTACCCAAAAGTGCACGTGAGAATTAGTATTTACCAAAAAGCGTATCTGGGTTTCATTTTTACCAAAGTGCGCATCCATTATTGTGATCTTCCTCTTATACCCCTCCCGCCAAGATTTGTCTTTCTCTTTCTCTTTCTCAGTTAAAATTTCGAGACATCTGAACTTGCTTTTTCAGACTTTTCAATTTAAAATAATATATTATGGGAATCGGCTAAAAAACGTAACGTAAACAAAAAAAAATCAATTATAAGAAATATCTCTTCCAACATAATAAAGAGATTTTTTTATATTTGATTAATATATATTAATATATTAAATAATATATTAATAAATATATTAATATATAAAAAACTTATCAAAACACGTGATTTCATATTCAAACCCACGCAGGGCCTGAAGTCAGATGACTTCAGGCCTAATGTGCACTCAAAAAAATTTTTCATTTTAAAAATATTTTTTATAATATTTAATCATGATTTATTAAATTAATTATTTATAGGGTAATCTTTTATATAATTCTACATGTTGTGACAAAATCCTCTCATTTTATTGAAATATTCATGTATGATCAAAACATGCTTACATTTGTTTAAATTTGAAATAAGAAGGTTCCATCTGGATACTACCTAAATACACAATGCATAGCAAAATTGGGTTCCTTGCAGATCATCAATACATATTTTCAGAATTTGTTACAATAAGACTTTTGTAGATCCATCAGTGGGTATGACACAAGTGGCATGACACAAGAAAATCATTTTTAGTGGTTAGGACTAAGTTTTAACATCATAATTATCTTCTCCTAGCTCAATCCAACCTAGTGATATCTAGTATTAAGAAATTCAAATATCGTAGGTCCATCAGTGGATTTTGGGGAAAACTCACTGATGGACCTAGAAAAGTCTGATTGTAATAATTTCATATATTATGAGTTTATGGTATTGCAAAGACTCAAACTGTGCTATCCAATGTGTATTTAGGGGTATTTGAGATATTGTTGGAATGTGACACCTCAACATTGTACACAATATAGAATATCTCTCGGTGCATTTTCTATGTGTGATTCTACCCAGGAAGTTGAATAATTTTAGCACCCCTGGATATTTTAAGGATGGGGGAAAAAGTTGAAAAGAAATGAGTTTGGTATGCTCCTAAACTTCATCCCCTAGAAAAATCAATTGGATTTTATTTTAGGTCCAAATAAGGTCTGAAATAAATTGATTTCGGACCCTCTTTGGGCCTGAAATTTTTTATTTCAGACCCTCACTAGTACAAAAAAGACCTTTAACAACGGCTTTTAACACCGGTTGTATTAAAACCGGTGTTAAAAAAAAAGGCGGTGGCATTTTTGTAATTATTTAAACTTTAAAATACTTTTAACACCGGTTCTTTTAACAACCGGTGTTAAAAATATATTTAACTACGGTTTTATAAATAACCGGGGTCATATGTTATAATTATTTGAACTTTAAAATACTTTAAACACCGGTTCTTTTAACAACCGATGTTAAAAATATATTTAACTACGGTTTTATAAATAACCGGGGTCATATGTTATAATTATTTGAACTTTAAAATACTTTTAATACCGGTTCTTTTAACAACCAGTGTTAAAAATATATTTGACTATGGTTTTGTAAATAATCGTGGTCATATGTTTTAAAAAAACTAAAAAAGTAAAAAACAAAAAATTAAAAGATAAAAAACGATAAAAGTTAAAACTTAAAAGTTAAAAGTTAAAATATTAATTAAAGTATTAAACCTACTTTTTAATCGAATTCACGATTTCTCAGCCGCCGTCGCCTCGTCTTCTCGACTCCACCGACGCACCGCTTCTCGACTCGCGCCGTCTTCTCTGAGCTTTGCCAACGTCGCCGCGCCTCCGCCAACGTCGCCAGCCGCCGCACCTCCGCCAGCGCCGCCGCATCACATCGCCTCCGCCAGCGTCGCCAGCGTCAGCCGTCGCACCTCCGCCAGCGCCGCCGCACCTCCGCCAGGGCCGCTGCATCACATCGCCTCCGCCAGCGTCGCTAGCGTCGCCAGCGTCGCCAGCCACCGCGTCTCCGCCAGCGTCGCCTGCCTCCGCCAACATCGCGCATCGCGTCGGCTCCAGCCTCCAGCCTCCAGCCTCCATCGCGTCGGCGGTAACCAATCAACTGATCAAGTTCATGACTTCATTCATAAATAATAAACTCATTATGTAAGAGTAACAATGTTTACAGTCATAAAATTTGAGTACGCATAAGGCATTAGTAGTCAAAACTTATTGATGATTGAACAATATACAAATTAGGAGATTTGAGCATGATAAGACTCAAGAGAGTCATAGGAATACATATCTATTATTTTGAAGTGAATATCCAAAGCACAAGTCCAGCAGTAACATTAGAGTCTAATTAAAATCGTAATCAATAATTACTAATTAGATAGTAGATGATTAAGTTTATAAATAATAAGTTCATTCATAAGTTTCTTATTATGCTTAATGATTAGACAGTAGAGTTGATTAATAAAGTTCATTAATTAATAATTAGTTAATTACATGTTTTTTTTAAATCATAATCAATTTACTGATTTAGTGATTTAGTAAACTAAATTTACTATTTTACTAATTAATCAAGTTCATTATGCTTAATGATTAATCAACATGTTTAATGATTTACTATAAGTCTGTAACACAGTTAATTACTTAATTATGCTTAATGATTAATCTTAATTATGCTTAATGATTAAACATGCTTTACTTAGTTGATTTACTCTTGAAGAATGTAGTTGGGTCAATTGTTAGTTCTATATATTTAAATAAATACATGTTTTATTATATACCGGTTATATCCCGGTTGGACCCCCGGTTAAACCGGTTGAACCTCTGAACCTCTGAACCCTTGTTCCGACCGGTTCGATGTCCGGTCCGGTTCTCAGAACCTTGATTTTTCCAACTCGTCTTGAGACTCTAATAATAGTTATATTTCCATAACTTATTGATACAATTCTATTTGAGTGTCGAAAAGTTGTCAATGTTTCAAAATCTTTTGATTTTATAAATGGTAACTATTTTTTTTCAAAAAGATTATAATAAAGCTAATGGTGTGATAACAAGACCAGGCACTAGTATTCATAAACTTCATTTATGCATCATTGAAGCCATCTTGATCTTTACTTGAATGTCTTTTCATTTGTGATTCGTACTAGGTATTCATAAACTTTTTTATCCTAATGTTTGATCACAAAACCTAATAATGTGTATTTATGATTTTGATTATGTGACTTCTTTTCCATAGGTGTTAGTAGTGCTTACTTACTATGTTTAGTTTAACTCATGGTAGGGCACTTGCTTAAGTACATTTGCAAGTTTCTTGTGATGAACTTTCTTTTTGATAACTTAATTTTTTTCTATTTATGTACCAATGCTAAGTCTTCCTAATCATTGATTTTGATTTTTATGTTTTTTTATATTCCTTTTGATAACTCGATTCTTAATCTTCCTTTTAATGTCTTTCTCAAACAGTCCGTGCACATATGGATCGTAGTTGGATAAATGCTTTACGCACAAGTGATGAGTATGAGAATGGGGTGAAAGAGTTCTTAGAATTTGCTAAAAGAAATGCTCGTGATAATACTGAAATATTTTTTTGTCCTTGTGTAAAATGTGTGAACCTAAGACGTTTGAAAGTGAATGAAATAGAAGAACATGTTCTTTGCGATGGATTTTGCAAGAGTTATACAAGATGGATATGGCATGGTGAATCATTAAGCATGCCAAGTGTGTCCCAAACTGAGCAAGTGACTTAGAAGTTTAGTTGTGATTTTGACTAATTATTATTCAACTTGCAGGGCCCATTGGCAGTTGATAATTATTTGTCCTAAGCAAAATGTTGTCATCTTTCTCTGCTCACTGTGGAATAAAGCGAATAAAGATATCAAAACAATTATTAATAGGTAAGTTATTATCATCCGCTCTATGATATGTTTTTCTACAACTATGATTTATAAGCAATTTTTTCATAGATATATTTGGTTGATTTGTTGCCATTTATTATATTTTTTTATCACAGTGCTATGCGTTCTTGGCATACGATGAAAGGCAAACACTTGGGAGCTTTTAGAATGCCTATATGGAAGGAACTACGTGTAAGTAGTTAAATGTCAAGTTTTTATACAACTATGATCTATAAGCATTTTTTTCATAGATAAATTTGGTTTATTTGTTGCCATTTATTATATTTTTTTATCATAGTGCGCGCTATGCGTTCTTTATTATTTGATGTCTTTTGGTATGCAAGCTCCTCTATGTGCATGCTTGAGATATTGGTTACTATAATGAAAAATTAGCATGACTTTGTAACTGATTTATCCTTTTCTGCTAATGTGTCATTTTGATATTTATTTGTAGTGCCAAAAACAAACTGGCAATACAGAGTGTGGATATTATGTAATGAGACATATGCTCAACATTGTCTCGGCGATCATAGTTGATTCATGGGACAAGGTAATTGAAGTTTTTTTAATTTTATAGATTTAATTATGTCTGGTTGAGTTGATAAGCTATTTTTTTATATAAATGTACCTTGCAGAGATTCACAAATAAGGATCCATTCTCCGAAGATGAGATTGATGACATCAAAAGATGTTGGGCAACTTATTTGTTAGAGGTTGCTAATGTGTCAAATAAGGATCTATCTGCCTCTAGCTAGTTCTTTGGTTAAATCTCAAATGGCATCTGACTCCTGAATCATTTACTTGGTTTTGCTGGTCAGACCTTGTTATGTGGTCTTATTGGAGTTCCACCTTCAAATGGTGTCATCCCACAATCTCCAATGCACACGAAAAGTTTGGCCACCCTCAAACACCAAGTAAGCTCCAAATTGTGAATGATTGATTATATTGTTTCTCTCTCCGTAGCATTATTTGATATTTTTTCATTGGAATTTTCTCACAGTTGCTTCGCAATCGACTGGTAGCCACTGCACGCCAAAGCATGAAAAGAAATTCAAGCTTGACTCAAGTACTGTATGGAAATATGCAAGACGCTTATAAGAGATGGAATGCTAAGCTGGTCGAAGTTCTGCAACGTACTCCTCACTATTTGATCTTGGACTAGACCGTTTACTTGCAAACTCGTGTGGCAAGCTTCTACATTGTCTTTGCTTGGAAAATCACATAGCGAGTAAGAGTATAATGTGTTATTTGATTTACATTTTGCTTTTGTTGAAAGAAAAATGGATAGTTGTAAAATACATGGATTGTTTTGTTTTTGAAACTAATTGGATGTTGCATTTACTTAATTCATGGTGTGTTATTGATTATGGATAAACTATTATATTATTGTGTTCTTTTATATGTCTAGAAAAATTATAAATAAAAATAAATATGAAATTTATATAAAAAATTAAGACTTTTGACACCGGTTGTTTCTAGAACCGGTGTTAAAACATCATTTTTAACATCGGTTGTTTCCAGAACCGATGTTAAAAATGATGTTTTAACACCGGTTGTTTCCAGAACCGGTGTTAAAAATGATGTTTTAACACCGGTTGTTTCCAGAACTGGTGTTAAAAATGATGTTTGAACGCCGGTTATTTAAAATAACCGGTGTCTAAAATGGCTTTCCCGCCTCATAATTGAACTTTTAACAACGGTTATTAACCGGTGTTAAATCTATATATTACACCGGTTTGTTAACCGGTGTTAAAAGTCTATACTTACAATGCCGGCTGGATCAACACCGGTTCCGGAACCGGTGTTAAAAGTCGAAAATAACCGGTGTTAAAAGCCTTTTTTCCACTAGTGCCTCTTTGGCCTGAAAGTATTTGCTAGAAACAGATGTTTAATATGGAAAACTATTGTAATTCAACAACATAACCAATGCACATCCCCAACTATCTATATGAAGCAAATTACAGGAAGCAATTGTTCTTAAGAAAACAACTAAAAAGTATAATATCGTTGTTATATTCTTCCAGAAAACCAAAACTCATTAGAAAACAGCCAAATATCCATAAAATTTCAGGTCCTCTTTTGGCCTGAAATAAAAAATTTAGGCTCTCTTTGGGCCTGAAATGAAAATTTTCAGGCCCAAAGAGGGCCTGAAATCAATTTATTTCAGGCCTTCTTTGGACCTAAAATGAAATCAAATTGATTTTTCCAGGGGATGAAGTTTAGGAGCACACCAAACTCATTTCTTTTCAACTTTTTTTCCCTCTTCCTTAAAATATCTAGTGTAACGACCCGGCCCATTTGGCGGCCCATTCGGCGACCCCTTATTTTTCTGTGGGTCGTCGACCGTCGACCGTGTCGTTACCTTACTTAGGTCTTCCCACCTCTGGCCAGTGGATTTTTGCCTTCCCCATGATTCAAACTCTAGACCTCCAAGCTAAAGTACTGGAGGTCTAGAGTTCGAATCCTGGGGAAGGCGAACCCCTTATTTTTCTGTGGGTCGTCGACCGTCGACCGTGTCGTTACCTTACTTAGGTCTTCCCACCCCTGGCCAGTGGATTTTTACCTTCCCCAGGATTCGAACTCTAGACCTCCAAGCTAAAGTACTAGAGTTTATGAATCTGGAGAGTTTATGAATCTGGTAACCAACTGAGCTATAGGCTCAGTATCAGGATTCATAAACTATAGTACTTTAGCTTGGAGGTCTAGAGTTCGAATCCTGGGGAAGGTAAAAATCCACTGGCCAGGGGTGGGAAGACCTAAGTAAGGTAACGACACGGTCGACGGTCGACGACCTACAGAAAAATAAGGGGTTGCCGAATGGGCCGGGTCGTTACAATAAAAAGGAGCCTTTTTATTGTAACGACCCAGCCCATTTGGCGACCCCTTATTTTTCTGTGGGTCGTCGACCGTCGACCGTGTCGTTACCTTACTAGGTCTTCCCACCCCTAGCCAGTGAATTTTTGTCTTCCCCAGGATTCGAACTCTAAACCTCCAAGTTAAAGTACTATAGTTTATGAAACCTAGTAACTAATTGAGCCTGAGCTAAAGTACTATAGTTTATGAAACCTAGTGGCTCAATTAGTTACCAGGTTTCATAAACTATAGTACTTTAGCTTGGAGGTCTAGAGTTCGAATTCTGGGGAAGACAAAAATTCACTGGCTAGGGGTGGGAAGACCTAGTAAGGTAACGACACGGTCGACGGTCGACGACCCACAGAAAAATAAGGGGTCGCCGAATGGGCCGCCAAATGGGTCGGGTAGTTACATCTAGGGAGTGCTAAAATTATTCAACTTCCTGGGTAGAATCACACACAGGAAATGCACCGAGAGATATTCTATATTGTGTACATTCCTGAGGTGCCACATTCCAAGAATATCTCAAATGCCCCTAAATACACATTGGATATCACAATTTGAGTCTTTGCAACACCATAAACTCATAATAAATGAAATTATTGCAATCGAACATTTTTAGTTCCATCAGTGAGTTTTCGCCAAAATCCACTGATGGACCTACGATATTTGAATTTCTTAATACTTCATATCACTAGGTTGGGTTGAGCTAGGAGAAGGTAATTATGATGTTAAAACTTAGTCCTAACTACTAAAAATGATTTTCTTGTGTCATGCCACTTGTGTCGTACCCACTGATGGACCTACAAAAGTGTTATTACAATAAATTTTGAAAATATGTGTTGATGGTCTGCAAGGAACCCAATTTTGCTATGCATTGTGTATTTAGGTAGTATCCAGATGAAACCTTCTTATTTCAAATTTAAATAAATGTAAGCATGTTTTGATCATACCTGAATATTTCAATAAAATGAGAGGATTTTGTCACAACATGTAAAATTATATAAAAAATTATCCTATAAATAATTAATTTAATAAATTATGATTAAATATTATAAAAAATATTTTTAAAATGAAAAAATTTTTGAGTGCACATTGGGCCTGAAGTCATTTGACTTCAGGCTCACGCAGGGCCTGAAGTAAGATGACTTCAGGCCCTTCGTCGGTTTGAATCTGAAATCACGTGTTTTGATAAGTTTTATATATTAATATATTTATTAATATATTATTTAATATATTAATTTATATTAATCAAATATAAAAAAAATCTCTTTACGATGTTGAATGAGATGTTTTTATAATTGATTTTTGTTTGTTTATGTCGATTCTCATAATATATTATTTTAAATTGAAAAATATGAAAAAATATGTTTAGATATCTCGAAATTCTAATTGAAAAAGAGAAAGATAAATTTTGGCGGAAAGAATATTAGAGAAAAATTATAATAATGGATACGTTTTTGATAAAAATAAAATCTAGATATATATTTTTTTTATAAATACTA
This sequence comes from Boesenbergia rotunda, assembly GCA_024364735.1. Lineage (NCBI taxonomy): Eukaryota > Viridiplantae > Streptophyta > Magnoliopsida > Zingiberales > Zingiberaceae > Boesenbergia > Boesenbergia rotunda. The sequence goes on along the minus strand of JAGFNQ010003816.1, from coordinate 287,367 downwards.
ATTCTCACGTGGCTCTTCGGTAGGAAAGAAAGCAGAAGTTACAGAGTTGTGCAAGTGATTCGGATAATTGACAAAGTTAATCGAAAAAAATGCCGAAAAATGTTCATGCCCTCCTTCTCCCCGTCTCCGCTTCTCCACTTGCCCGCCGATCGCCGCCGAGTAGAGATGATTTGGGCGCATGGAGTAAAGAGGAGAAAGCTCAAGAAAAGGAGACTAGAAGAACCGTCTATGGTTGACGCGGAGAAGGAGGCCTTCGACTGGGGAGAACAGGAAGCGGATGAATAGGAAATTGAGAGTTTAGTTGAGGTAGATGAGAACGAGGAAAAGAGGAGAGTGAATGAGGCCTTGACCTGATTCCCTGGCTCTCGATCGTTGTTCCGATTGACACAAGTAAGCGGTCTGGATTCGTATTCGTCCTCGAAAAGGCTTGTTTTGAGGTGAGAAAGTGGGAAAGAAAAGCTAGGGCTTCTGGATTTGCTCTCCGGATGGTGTTTGATACTCCAATTTCTGGTAGGATGTAAAAGGATTTGTTTTATCTTCCATTCGTTATCGTCGTAAATGGCAGGAGATAGGGTTTTGTTAGATGTTTACCTTTATTCTTGCAATGTGGTTAAGCTTTCGACCTTATGTGGGTTCGAACTAGACAGTGACTTCCTTGATGATGTCAGTGAGCTCGAGCTCCTACATAAAATGTTTTGTATGAATTCTCATAGTTTAGTTGAAGGCAAAAGAATTTGCTCGCACAGTAAATCCTCTGATTTTGGTTTTACTTTTAAGAAAACAGATAGGGTTTATGAAGTAAATAGTTTCATTTCAATTGTTTTTTATAAGATCAATTAGGCAAAGCATTCATTGCTCATGTTTGTTTAATAAACTGTTTTTCTCTGTTTTCAGAATTTGCAGATCCTGAACTCAGACGACTATGCTAATTATGTGAAGAAGCTGGATTGCGACCCGGCAGATTATAGACCTGACATCATTCACGTGGTTAGCCAATTTGTTACGGATGTTGTGTTTTTTATCTGTTTTGAATTATCTTCTTATGACAAATGTAATTGCCTTGTCTTTATTGGCATCTATATCGTAATTTGACACATTTTGATTTAGCATTAATAAGTGCACTTAAAACATTTTCGTCAAATTGTATAGCTTGTCTTGTCACAAGAAGCCCATTTCAAGCTCCCTCATGAGCTGTTCATTCTAATGGAATAGTTCTGGCTACCATTAGATGCTCAGTTTCTATGTTCACCTATTGGAATGTTTGTGTTTGTTGTTAGTAGGAGCCCTAGAGCTAATTATGTGATGATTGACTAGAAACTTTTTGTATCATATTTTATCATTAATAAAGGCATGTTTGATTATTATACTTATTTTATACTTATGCCAAATAACTAAGCATAATAATGTCCTTGGGTAATAGGTTCTTATCTATATTATATCGATTGGTTGAATCGATAGTGAGATAATGTGGAGAACACTATACTAAACCATTCCTAGTCAAGCATTAATATTCAAGGATAATATTAATGCATGGGAACTAGCATGTAGGTCAATTGATGACTTGAGCTCATAAGTCATGGATATGGGATATCAAGTTGACACATGGGTATACATTAGAGAATGTGTATTGAATTGACCCGTCATGAGAAAGTTTCATAGATTGTCATATGAGTGTCATAAGCTTTCTCATGTGACTATTAGTATGAATAGTCCTTAGACCTGAAATCACTACGGTTCCCTACATGAAGAGTTATGTACTTTAGTATCGTCAAACGTCACCCGTAACAGGGTGGACTATAAAGGCGATCACTGGGTATATAATGAATTATGCGGAGGGATGTGAGTGATATAGATGGGATCTATCCCTCCCATATGACGGGAGTGATATCTGTGGGCCCCTTGATCCAGTAGGGCTGCTAAAACGTATAACCATGCTCAAATGAGTCAATATGAGATATTGAGCTCATTTGTTTGAGTGAGTCTACTTGGGTATCAAGAAACACAATTTTTTTGAAAATCGAGGATGACACAGTCTATGCCTCATTGGTCAATCTAGATATCGAGGATAGAAGGACAAGGTCATACATTGTTATAGTCACGGAGGTTAAGTAGGATCTCGACTTTTCTTGTTACTTGCGTAGCAATGATGCATTGCTAGATGTCGCTCATTGCTTATGTGTCTAAAGCGGTTTAGGCACATTACCAACGTTACGAGAACCTATTGGGTCACACACTAAGGACACGCTGCTTCGGAGATTGATTTATCTTAGTTTGACTAAGATTTGATCCGAATTGAATTGATTGAGTTAGACTCAAGTGAATCCAATTGGATTATGGGATTGAGATCTAATTTGAGTTAGACTCATTTAGATTAGACTCAACTACATTTGGATGAGATATTAATTCATTAAAGTGTTTAATGAATTAATAATAAAGGAAGAGGAAAAGTTTCTCTTCATTGACTGGAGAGAAGTTGAAGAGTCACATGAGAAGATGTGCTCTTTATTGGCTTTAATGAAGGGAAGCTAATGGGACAAAAACCTTTTCATATTCATGGGATGAGTATAAAAGAGTTTCTTGTCATTTGGATGGGGGCTTAGTCTTTTTCCCTTCCTCTCTTCCTCCTCTTCTTCCTCTTTGGCCGAAATCCTATTTTGGGGTTCTTGGTGTCTTTGCGAACTACCTCATGTTGCTAGCACAACTAAGGTAATTCTTCTCCGAAATTGAGAGATTGTGTTCGTGTGGATACGCATAGAGGCACGGACGGTTGAACGTGCAAGAGATCCAGCGTACCTTGGACGAGCGGGATAAACGAAAGGGCACGCATCAAAGGTATATCTATAGGATAAGTAGTTGTAGATCGGCTTTGTACGAGTTTTCTTTCGCATGGATCGCTCGAGGGATCTTGTTTCCGCTGCGGGTTTTTGTTTATGTCGCTGGGAGATCCCAACAGTGATATCAGAGTCACTTATGAAAGTTCGTACAAAGTTTTATGCACTTTTATATGTGATATAGAAGTAGGACAAGTTTTTGGTATGAGTATTTTGTCTCTATGCAAAAGTTTGTGTTGATCAAACTAAAAGACTATTGCATCATCATTCATATGATAGTGTGCTATAGTCCGATTGCTCTTGACAAAATATTATAAGCTTTGGTGTTCATGTTGATGAAGTTGCATCAATCTGTTGTGAACAGATTGTGCATTTTTGTTGCAAGGATGCACTAATGGAGCAATAAGGGTCTTGGATTCATTTTGATCAATCTAGGACAACGACTCATTCAAGGAGTCAACAAAAGAAATTTTGTCTCGGGGGCGCTGCCCCCGTACCCCCGCAAAGGTGCTGCCCCTTGACCCCGCCCACTAACCAGCTAGCGGGACCGCCATGAGTTTCTGCTCATGAGCAATTTTTGTTTCTGCACTCATAATAAAATCAATATCCTAGATCTATTGTGTATGATTGATGACATGGTGCATGATTATGGCCTTAACCCCAATGTGATTGGTGTAGGATTGTTTAGAATCGATAGAGGGGGGGTGAATATCGATAAAATCTTTTTCGGAAATAAAAAGAGTAATTACGCAGCGGAAAATTCAAACAACGTTAACACGTTTTTCTTTTACTTGGTTCGGAGTCTAGATCGGCTCCTACTCCAAGGCCCACGGTCCTTGACTGTTTACGTTGGGCAATTCTATATTTCGCGAAAACAATTATAGATTTGAAGTACACAAATACAGAATTTTAATATAAACACGTAAATTAAGTATGCCGACGACTAGAGAAAGATTCGAAGATCGGAGCCGCGGGTCGTCGTTGGCGCTTGAGACTTGAGCACGGAGCGTTTGGAGCAGAGCGCTTGAATGTTTTCGTTGGAAGCAATGGTGTCTGGAAGCAAGGGAGTGAACCCCTTTATATACAGGATTCTTGGGCGCCTGTGTTGAAGGGGGCGCCTGACACGTGGCCTCTCTGCGCGAATCCTCATCCGCAGACTTGGCCAGCGCTTATCCCTTTAACTGGGGCGCCTGGGAAGACTGGGGCGCCTGTATGATCATGGGCGCCTCTTTGCTGACGTGGAGGCTTTGCTTCGAGACTGCTGGAAAAAGGCCCTTCTTGGGCGCCTGGGAAGCAGTGAACTTCAGCCTTTGTTCCTGCAACCAGGGTTTAGTTCCAAAACATAAACAATATATAAGTTAAGTCCAGAAAACAGCCTGAGCTGTCTTGGTTTGGACTTTGGGCTTCCAAAATGGACCCCTAGGTCGAACCGACGCCTAATGTTCCCTCCTATGGCAAACGCGTCCTCGCCTACTCCTCTCAGGAGAATTTACCTTTTTGTCAACCTGCTCTTCCGGTTGGACTTTTGCCCAATCTTCCGGATCAGGTCTTCGTGCCCAGTCCGCGACTAGGACTTATTGCCCAACCCTTGGTCAGGTTTTCGGTGCCCAACCCTCGGCCATGACTTATTGCCCATTTCCTTGAAGCAGGACTTCGTGCCCAATTCCTCGAATCAGGACTTATTGCCTAGGTTAACTAGGACTTTTCTTCACCTTGATACGGATTTCTTGACTCACCCTTGCCTTGTCTAATATATCACTAACTTAAGCATATTGTTAAACATTGAACACTAGAGGAACATCACTGATGCATCCTGCACTAACAATGAATGTATATGTGTGTGTGCATGTTGTAATGTAATTCATAATACGGCCTGCGTGTCGTGCCTTGTCTCTATTTTTCCTAGTTGTAAAATAGATTTAGACTCGAATGTAACTCGAGTTTTCCTAAATTGTAATGTACAAAATGAGTAGTGGAGTGTCCATTGAAGAATGAAGTTACAAGAAGGATGCCGACGACACATGACGACCGAAGGATGCACTTGGAGAAGATGTTATCCCTAGGTTGACCATCGATTTTCTCATTGGCTTGAGAAGATCGTAGTATACGGGTCATAACCATGTCACGTTTTACCGCTTATATGTTGATATATGCAATGTGTGTATGTGATGCATGATTAGATAAATATTTATCTTAATTAAGTCAACTCGATATGCCTACCAAAGTTTGGTACTCATAAACTACCTCGATTATTTGTTATTGGGTTTTCCAAAGCAAAATGACACATTTTATCTTGGTAAAGTGCGAGAAGACAATTTTGATGTCCTGCTATCAAACTTTGGGTGAGACTTAACTAATTCCCCTTAATTAGATTGAGAAACTTCGAGGCATATCCCAAAGATTGGGAAAATTGGGTAAGAAAATAATTATACTAAGTCTTTGGCGATTAGCCAAAGTTAACTCAAGATGATATGTAATGTGGAACATGACCCTTTGTTTCCAAGAGTTGCATAAGATGTAATTGGTAAAATATTGCCTACCTAGTTATACCAATTTTTGGGCGATTAGCCAAAACTAACTCAAGATGAGGTATAATATGGATCTTATCCCACATGATAAATGATTGCTATTTGGGTTGGAGCTAGTAGTATTAGCAAATTAAGTTTGCCTACATCCATGACTAGCCCCTACCAAAGCTTTACGATTCAGTGGGAGTATCATTTAATTAAAGACCTAATTAAATGATCTAGATATGATACTTGTTTCTGCATGTTTTACTGTTGTAGATCACCATGTCGTCTAACACGTCAAATACTCTCTCTCTCTACGATCCGTCCTTGAGAAGGACAAGCTCAACGGAGCTAATTTCCTGGACTGATACAGAAACTTGAGGATCGTCCTCAAATAAGAATGAAAATTGTACGTCCTAGAGCAATCTTTTCCAGAAGCACCCGTCACTATCGCCACCCGCGCCGAAAAGGATGCTTACAAGAAGCATCAGGATGATGCACTCGATGTATCATGCCTCATGCTTACCACCATGAACTCTGAGTTTCAGAAGTAACATTAGAACATAGATGCACATGATATGGTTGAGCATCTAAAACAACTATATCAAAGGCAAGCTAGGCACGTGCGGTTTGAGGTGTCTAAAGCCCTATTTGCATGCAAGATGCAAGAAGGAACTCCTATAGGAACTCACGTACTCAAGATGATTGGGTATGTCGAGAACCTTGAAAGACTAGGATTTCCACTGGGACAAGAATTGGCCACGGACCTTATCTTGCAATCATTGCCGGAAGGGTACAATCAATTTGTCATGAACTATAACATGAATGAAATTGACAAGCCTTTGCCTGAGATGCTCAACATGTTGAGAACTGCTGAACCCAATCTCAAGAAAATCAAGACCAGTAATGTACTGATGGTAAAGAAGGGCAAAGGCAAATGGAAGCCTAAAGGCAAGGGTAAGACCCAAGCCAAAGGCAAGGCCAACTCTACTACACCCAAGGCCAAAGGCGGGGTGCCTAAGGAAGGGATCTGCTTCCACTGTGGTGAGACCGGACATTGGAAGAGGAACTGCAAACTCTACCTGGAGGAAGTAAAAAGAAAAGAAGTGAGACTTCTGCCTCAGGTATTTTTGTTATAGAAGTCAATCTATCTATTTCTTCTTCTTGGGTATTAGATACCAGTTGCGCATCTCACATTTGTACTAATGTGCAGGGCCTTCGAAGAGCTAGATCATTGACAAAGGGCGAAGTGGACCTACGAGTAGGCAATGGAGCAAGAGTTGCTGCTATAGCTGTAGGAACATATTCCTTGTCTTTGCCCACTGGGCTTATCTTAGAACTAGAGGAGTGCTTTTATGTACCTGCATTAACTAAGAACATAATTTCAGTATCTTGTTTGGACAAGAAAGGCTTTTCATTTATCATAAAGGACAAATGTTGTTCTATAATGTTAAATGACATGTTCTATTGTAGTGCACCATTATGAATGAACTCTATGTTCTAGACCTAGAGAACCCAATCTATAACATAAATACCAAACGGTTCAAACCAAATGATTTGAACCAAACATATCTCTGGCATTGTCGCTTGGGACATATAAATGAGAGTCGTATATCTCAGCTCCATAAGGATAGATTACTGGACTCATTTGATTTTGAATCATATGAGACATGTGAATCTTGTCTTCTAGGCAAGATGAGCAGGACTCCATTTAGTGGACACGGCGAAAGAGCGACAGACTTGTTAGGACTTATACATACTGATGTATGTGACCCCTTCAATGTCGCAGCTAGAGGAGGCTATCAGTATTTCATCACTTTCACTGATGATATCAGTAGATACGGCTATGTGTATCTCATGAAACACAAGTCGGAATCCTTTGAAAAGTTCAAAGAATTCAAGAGTGAAGTACAAAACCAACTTGGCAAAAGTATTAAGATGCTTCGATCAGATCGAGATGGTGAATACCTTAGCCAAGAGTTTCGTGACCATCTAGCAGAGTGTGGGATCATATCCCAACTCACTCCACCTGGAACACAACAGTGGAATGGTGTATCCGAGCGGAGAAATCGTACTCTATTAGATATGGTACGATCGATGATGAGTCAGACAGATTTTCCTACTTCCTTCTGGGGATTTGCTCTAGAGACGACTCTTTTCACACTTAATTGAGCTCCATCAAAGGCAAGCTCCATCAAAGGCCGTCATAAACACACCATATACGATATGGACTAGGAAGAGGCTCACGATGTCTTTTATGAGGATTTGGGGTTGTGAGGCTTACGTTTGACGTCAAGTCTCAGATAAACTAGGACCCAAATTTGATAAGTACTATTTTGTAGGATATCTCAAGGAAACGAAGGGATATTACTTTTACAATCCCACACTAGGCAAAGTGTTTGTCGCTAGAAATGACATTTTTCTAGAAAAAGAGTTTATTTCTAGAAGAATAAGTGGGAGTAAAATCCATCTTGAAGAAGTTCAAGATGCAGATAGTACTGAGCCTTGATGGACATTGAACAGGCACCACAAGGTGTTGTGGATCATGAGATTGTTGCACAAGAAGTTGTGGAACAACAAGCTGTTCAAGTAGACCAACCTCTTCGCAGATCTGATAGGATACATTGTCAGCCTGAGAGATACTCATTTCTCTTGTCTGACCATGATGACGTTACGCTTATTGAGTTGAACGAGCCTACATCCTATCAAGAAGCTGTGATGAGCCCAGATTCTGAGAAATGGCTAGAGGCATGAGGTCCGAAATGGAATCCATGTACACTAACCAAGTATGGACTTTGGTTGATCCACCAGAGGGGATTAAACCCATTGGGTGTAAGTGGGTCTTTAAAAGAAAGACTGACATGGATGGTCTCATGCATACCTATAAAGGGCGATTGGTAGCTAAAGGTTTCAAGCAAATTCATGGTATCGACTATGATGAAACCTTTTCACCAGTGGCGATGCTTAAGTCTATTCGGATCATGCTTGCTATTGCAGCTTACCATGATTACGAGATCTGGCAGATGGATGTCAAAACTGCATTCCTAAATGGGAACCTACTCGAGGATGTGTACATGACACAACCTGAGGGTTTTGTAGATCCAGAGCATGCTGGAAAGGTATGTAAGTTGTAAAGGTCCATTTATGGGCTAAAGCAAGCTTCTCGAAGCTGGAATCTTCGATTCGATGATGCAATCAAAGTGTTTGGTTTCATCAAGAATGAAGATGAACCCTGTGTCTACAAGAGGGTTAGTGGGAGCACAGTTATCTTCCTGATCTTGTATGTAGATGACATACTCCTCATTGGGAATGATATCCCTTCACTACAGTCTGTGAAGACGTGGCTAGGGAATTGTTTCTCAATGAAAGACTTAGGTGAAGCAGCTTATATCCTAGGCATCAAGATTTATAGAGATAGATCTAAGAGATTGCTTGGCTTAAGTCAGAGTACATATATTGACAAGGTGCTTAATCGTTTTGCATGCAGAATTCCAAGAAGGGATTTCTGCCGATGTCACATGGTGTGAGTCTTTCGAAGACTCAATGCCCCTCTTCTAAGGAGGAGAGAGACCGTATGGATCAGATCCTTATGCATCCGCTATAGGGTCTATCATGTACGTCATGCTTTGTACTCGTCCAGATGTCTCGTATGCTTTGAGCATGACGAGCAGGTACCAGTCAGATCCAGGTGAAAGTCACTAGACAACTGTCAAGAATATTCTTAAGTACTTACGAAGGACGAAAGAATATTTCTTGATATTTGGAGGCAATGAGGAGCTAGCTGTAAAGGGTTACAGTGACGCAAGCTTCCAAACAGACAGGGATGATTTCAGATCGCAGTCAGGGTATGTATTTTGCTTGAATGGTGGCACTGTGAGTTGGAAGAGTTCGAAGCAGGACACAGTCGCAGATTCTACAACAGAGGTCGAGTATATTGCCGCGTCTGATGCAGCAAAAGAGCTGTTTGGATCCGGAAGTTCATTACAGAGCTTGGTGTGGTTCCTAGCATAGTAGACCCGATAGACCTCTATTGTGACAACAATGGGGCTATTGCACAGGCTAAGGAACCTCGCTCTCATCAGCGGACCAAACACATACTACGACGCTTCCATCTCATTCGAGAGATCATCGATAGAGGAGATGTGAGGATATGCAGAGTACCCACTGATGCTAACATCGCGGATCCTTTGACCAAGGCTTTGGCACAAAAGAAGCATGATGGTCACACTAGGTCACTGGGTATTAGATATTACAGTGATTGACAACTAGTGCTGGTGGGAGATTGTTGGTAGGAGCCCTATAGCCAATTATGTGATGATTGACTAGGGATTTTTTGTATCATATTCTATCATTAATAAAGGTATGTTTGGTTATTATACACACTTTATACTTGTGCCAAATAACTAAGTATAATAATGTCATTGGGTAGTAGATTCTTATCTACATCATATCAATTGGTTGAATCTATAGTAAGATAATGTAGAGAACACTACAATAAACCATTCCTAGTCAAGCAGTAATATTCAAGGACAATATTAATGCATGGAGACTAGCATGTAGGTTAATTGATGACTTGAGCTCACAAGTCATGAATATGTGATATTAAGTTAACACATGGGTATACATTATATAATGTGTACTGAATTGACTCGCCATGAGAAAGTTTCATAGATTGTCATATGAGTGTCATAAACATTCTCATGTGACTATTAGTATGAATAGTCCTTAGACCTGAAGTCACTACGGTTTCCTATATGAGGAGTTATATACTTTAGTATCGGCAAATGTCACCCGTAACAGGGTGGACTATAAAGGCGATCACTGGGTATATAATGAATTACGCGGAGGGATGTGAGTGATGTAGATGGGATCTATCCCTCCCATATGGCGGGAGTGATATCTGTGGGCCCCTTGATCGAGTAGGACTATTGAAACGCATGGTCATGTTCAAATGAGTCAATATGAGATATTGAGCTCATTTGTTTGAGTGAGTCTACTTGGAGATCAAGAAACACAAAGATTGATCGAGGATGACACAGTCTATGCCTCATTGGTCAATCTAGATATTGAGGATAGAATGACAAAGTCATACATTGTCATAGTCACGGAGGTTAAGTCGGATCTCGACTTTTCTTGTTACTTGGGTAGCAATGATGCATTGCTTGATGCCGCTCATTGCTTATGTGTCTAAAGTGGTTTAGGAACATTGCCAACGTTACGAAAACCTATTGAGTCGCACACTAAGGACACGATGCTTCGGAGATTGATTGATCTTAGTTTGACTAAGATTTGATCCGAATTGAATTGATTGAGTTAGACTCAAGTGAATCCAATTGAATTATGGGATTGAAATCTAATTTGAGTTAGACTCATTTAGATTAGACTCAACCATATTTGGATGAGATATTAATTTATTAAAGTGTTTAATGAATTAATAATAAAGGAAGAGGAAAAGTCTCTCTTCATTGAATGGAAAGAAGTTGAAGAGTCACATGAGAAGATGTGCTCTTTATTGGTTTTAATGAAGGGAAGCTAAAGTGACAAAAATCTCTTCATATTCATGAGATGAGTATAAAAATGTTTCTTGTCATTTGGATGGGGGCTTAGTCTTTTTCCCTTCCTCTCTTCCTTCTCTTCTCCCTCTTTGGCCGAAACCCTATTTTGGGGTTCTTGATGTCTCTGCGAACTACCTCAAGTTGCTAGCACAACTAAGGTAGTTCTTCTCCGAAGTTGAGAGATTGTGTTCGTGTGGATACACATAGAGGCACGGACGCTTGAATGTGCAAGAGATCCGGCACACCTTGGACGAGTCGGATAAACGAAAGGGCACGCATCTAAGGTATATCTATAAGATAAGTAGCTGTAGATTGGCTTTGTACGAGTTTTCTTTCGCATGGATCGCTCGAGGGATCTTGTTTCCACTGCGGGTTTTTGTTTATGTCGCCGGGAGATCCCAACATTTGTATGCTAATTAAAATATTTGCTTGAGTTTGCAACTATAGTAAAAATTGACACTCAAACTGACTATGATGTTAGGCACTTCATGCAATATTTAATAGTCCCTTAGTTAAGGTTGTAGGCTGCAAGCTGTGCATGTGAAAATAGAGAAAGGTGTTATTTTCAAAATTAAACCATTTGTCCATATACCAAGAGCTTTCAAGCACTTCTATGGTCTTATGTGTAAGTATGAAGATTTTTCGTTAATATCACATTTAGTTTTGTTGAAATACTCACATATTGAGTGTTGCAGCACAATTGTTGTAAAAGTTAAGCATAACAGCTGTTGGTAAGCACGAGAAGCTTCTTGATGTAATAATGAACCTTGTTACTTACCACTTGCCAATAAATTCCAAAAAAAAAGTTATTTCTTATTTCCATTTTTTATTTTAAAAAAAGTTTTATAATTGTCATCTTCTCAATTCTTGAAGTCTTGACTTAAAGCAGGTCTCTTTCATATTTTAGAAAAAATGGTAAGCTTGTCTAATTGTTTTGTTACTGCTAGTGATGATGCTATACTTGATTTTGTGGTATTATCCTCGTTTGGTTAACTTTTTTTACATCATACGAGTGAAAAATTATATCTTCTCAGGTTGGTGCGATGGTTCACGGAGAGATCAGTAAGGAATACGTTGATGATTTTGTATCAAGTAAGTCCCATGGCATTCAACATGCAACAATAATTTTTGCGAGGCTCAATTTAATGTTGACATTTTGTCAATAATTTTTTCCCCAAAATAATGTAAACTATTGGATATTGCTGCATTATTATTATTTTTTTTTGAAATATCTGCATGATATTTGTTGAATCAATAGGAGGGTGGGTAAGAACTCACTGTTCTAGGTGGCAAATGTATTCGTTATTGTGAAAAGCAACACAGGTGTATGTTGTGAGGGATCATGTTGCATAATGCATATGTAATGCCAATTTGCAATTTGGTATATGCAATGCAGTTCTGTTTATTTGGTTATGCTCATTAGGTAGTTAGCTTACTCCACATAGACACAGAACAACATTGTTTGGGCTAGTTGATTCACTATTTTGGTAAAATCCATGTTATGACTAGTTTTAGTTTCAGCAAATAAAGAAAGAAGGAACATATTATATGAACTGCTTATCTTATTTAAAACATTCTTTTATATGAAATGCCTAGATGGCTATATGCCTGGATCACATATTATCTTCATGGGTTTTTTTAGAACTGAGTATATTATATGAAATATGAGCTGCATGTATATACCTACCAATTAATTTTATGCACAATGGTTTCACAACACTTATCTCATGATTAGAATTTTGAGGAATGTATTTCTCTCTCATTTATGCTACTAATCTTTTTTGAAGGGGAGCTTTGGTGCAATGATAAAGTTGTTGTCGTGTGGTCATGGGTTTAAGTCACGATAGCAATCTCTTACAATGCAAGATAAGGTTGTTTACATTAGATTCAATATTGTCGGAATCCTGCATTGGCGGGAATTTCGTGCATCGGGTTGCCCTTTTTTTATGCTACTATGCTTTTTCCCATGATAGAAGATCTTCACATGCTATTTTCAGTGTTAAATGGGTTGATCCCCACCTTCAATGGTTTGAGTTGTGCCCAACACGATAAGCAACTAACTTTGTGCGAGGTGGGTGTTCAATTGGTCTATTTGTTGTGTTCTACTTGGCTCTCAGGCTAGGTTTGGTCTCCGCACTCATGTGTTGAGCATAATCCAAGCCTATACTTGACATTATTTTCCCATGGTATTTCTTTTGTACTGTGTAAAATATTTTAAAAATTAGATAAAAGGAGCATTATGATGATTTCTTATGATAATGTTATAATTAAAGGGTTCTGGAAAATACAAAAACATATCCTCCCCTTCCTCCACCCCCTATCAAATTCCTTCTCTAATTCTTCACCCTCAATCCCTCGTTTCTCAGTCTCATATCTTATGTTCCCATGGCATGCCCTTAGTACCCCTGTAAAATGGTTTTAAAATATATATATATATATATAAAAAGCATTATGAAGATTTTTTAATGATTCACCAATTCTAGAAATACAAAAATATATCATCCCCTTCCTCCACTCTCCTCTATCGAAATCCTCTATCTCTAATTCTTCATCCTCAATCCCTCGTCTCTCATTCTCATCTCTTGTATTCACAAGTCAATTTTTTTAAGAGATTAACGATTGTTTCACAATTTTAGAGATAACAGGCACTAAGCCAGTACTAGCATTATACAATGGGAATGCATTAATTCCATGTTCGTGTTTCTCTGTATTTCTTGAAAAAAAATATTATAATCCCTGAAAAATAATAAAACATTATACATATATTGTTATTGTAGGACCGATGCACGTGAGAGGGGGGGTGAATCACGTGACTTTTAAAATCTTCGTTATAGAATCAGAGTCGATAGAAAATTGTACGATGCTTTGAAAAACGTGCACAGCTGAACAATTAAAACGAAAAGCAAAAGCGAAAAATAATAAAAAATTACACGAGGAGTTTTACTTCGTTCGGAGCCTTCGGCGACTCCTACTCGAAGACCTAGGCTCCTTGAGCCTTTCCTGTGGGCAATCCACTAAAAACCTCTACCGGCAAACTCCCGGTAGAGTGATTCGAATACAAGATTAGGTGGAAGTGTAATAACCCTACACTTCCGCTTTTAATAATTTAAGTGCAGACAGAACAAAAATTATGTTACCCAACACTTAGATTTATCTGAAGCAGCTTGGGTGTTGGGAGCGATCTTCCGGCAGCGGTCGGACAGCGTCGAGTCAAAGCACAAACCCCAGCAGAGGAGCGTGGAAGCAAGAGAGTGCCAAAGCTTGAACCAGAAAAATTTTTCTTCCTACTACCTAGAGGGCTTGCTTGCTTCCTTTTATAGTGCCTCGATGCATGATCTTCTCAGCTCAAATTTTATCCATTAGCAAGAAGGAATAATTCAAACAAGATAGCGTTTCTATCTTTGCTTCACTTAAATAATTTAAATAAAATTTAATCTGAAAAGTTAACCAAGAGGTTTTATCCTCTTGCCTCACCAAGGTTTTTTGTTTTTCGAAAAAATAATTCAAAATACAATTTAAAAAGAGATTTTATCCTTCTAGCTAGGCTTCACGTGAAAATTTTAAGCATTAATAGGAATAATTAGAAAATAACAATAAGATTTTATCATTAGTAGGAATAATTTTATTCTCCAAAAAAAATAAGAAATACGAGTAATTTAAATGAAAATTTATCCTCCACCGAGGCTTTAGATGAGGAATAAATTTATAAAATTAACCTTCAAAATCTAATTAGTTCACATATCAAATAAATCCTGTAAAATAGAGTTAATGAATTTAGAGTTAATTATACCCCGTCCAAACCTGGATAAGGATCTAACCAGGACTCAACCGAGGTCACCAAAATGGGCCTAAGTTGGACCGCGCCTACAGTCCTAAAATAGGACCCGTCCTCACTGGTTCGCTCCTCCAGTGACTTACCTTACTTACCTCGTGCAGCTCTACTCAACTTCTTAACCCACCAGGTCTTCCTGCCAGGGCTCAACCACCCTGGTCTTTTTGCCAAGTTTCAACCAACTTGGGCTTCAGCCAATTGTCAGGCCCCACGAACCCAACTGGACTTCCTGCCAGGACTCAACCACCCTGGACTTCAGCCTGGTGTCACGTCCTAAGTCTTTCAACCCTGCACACTTAGTAAAGAGGTCAAAACCAAAAGCAAGCCTAACTTTAACCTATTTGTCATTCATCAAAATTCAAGTTTAACTATTAGTGCAAATTGCACCAACAATCTCCCCCTTTTTGATGCAATGACAACCTGGGTTAAAGTTAGAACATACCAGATAAAGCAATGAGTCCAAAAAGAATATGCAAATGACATGCTCTAAGATCTAGAATTTTTAATTTCTTTAAGATTTTAACTTCTAACTTAACCCTTAAACCCTCCCCCTTTGGCATTCATCAAAACAAAGAAATAATAAGCGCGCAAGCATCAGAAATAAACCAAGCATTCAAGTAGTGTCTAACCTTAATTACTAGCTAACTATCTAGATGATAGTAGTGTTCACTGGGTTAGTCAAGTCAAGTAATAATGTCTAGCTCAGATTTTAAGTCACGACTACTTGACTTGATCACTGTAATATGGGTATTTTACGCCCAAACTTACTGCGATGCACAGATTTAAGCATTCTGAAGTCCAGGCAAAGTCCTATGCATCTCACAACCGTTCTATGTTTTGCAAGCACAAATAAGTTATCCTTAATGTGTTTTGTGAGATGCGGCTACCTAAATCTATAGGTTCATGCAGTTTTAGGGGTCAAACTTAGGCTAAGTCCACCAAATTTTTTTTTTTAAATGCTACTTTGAAATACTAAAATTAAGCCAATTAAACCAAGAATCAAAGTAATTAAGCTAATAGCCAAACAGAATATGCGAGCTGATTGTTCAAAAGAAGTAAGTGTGATCAGGTCAGTTCTAGTCTATAACACACATTCCTATTAACCTTCTTAAGTTACTAAATTCAGATTCAGGGAGTGGTTTAGTAAATATATCAGCTAGGTTAGCCTTAGATTTAACATGGTTAAGTTCAATTTCTCTTTTATTAACATGATCTCTGACAAAATGATGTTTAATTTCTATATGTTTGGTCCTAGAGTGGTGGACTGGGTTTTTGGTTAGATTAATTGAACTTAAATTATCAATAAAGATTTTGACTTTCTTAAAATCCAAGTTAAAGTCTTTTAACGTATGCATTATCCAAAGTAATTGGGCTACACACTCACCCATAGCTATGTACTCAGCTTCAGTGGTGGATAGGGCAACGCAGTGCTGTTTTCTACTGAACCAACTAACTAGTGAGGGCCCTAGAAGTTGGCATCCACCACTGGTACTTTTCCTATCTAATTTACAGCCAGCATAATTTGAGTCAGAAAATCCAATAAGATCAAATTGGGATGTTCTAGGATACCAAATTCCTAAACTTTCTGTCCCTTTAAGGTACCTAAATATTCTTTTAACTAGGGTTAGATGTGACTCTTTAGCATATGTTTGATACCTAGCACACATACTAATTGCAAATAGAATGTCAGGTCGACTTGCAGTCAGGTAAAGTAAGCTGCCTATAGCACTTCTATAATATTTAAGGTCAACAGGTTTGCCATTTGGGTCACTATCTACAGTTTGATTGGTAGCCATAGGTGTTTTAATTTCTTTTGCACTATCAATTCTAAATTTTTTAAGTAGTTCTTTAGTGTATTTTTGTTGATAGACAAAAGTACCATCACTGGTCTGTTTTATTTGTAGCCCTAAAAAGAAAGTTAATTGGCCTACTAAACTCATTTCAAATTCATTTTCCATTACCGTTATAAAATCTTGCAAAAATTTTGAGTTAGTTGAGCCAAATATTATATCATCTACATATACTTGGGCTATAAAAATATCAATTTTTAAGGTTTTAACAAATAGTGTTGGGTCAATTTTACCTTAATTAAAACCTTTAGATACTAAATGGTTAGACAGTCTTTCATACCAGGCCCTAGGGGCTTGCTTAAGTCCATATAGGGCTTTTTTTAGTTTAAAGACATAGTCAGGGTGTTCTAAGCTTTCAAAACCAGGGGGTTGTCCTACATAAACCTCTTCCTTAATTAGGCCATTTAGGAAGGCTGACTTAACATCGATTTGATACAATTTTAATCCTTTATGGGCTGCATAACTTAAAGGCATCCTAATAGACTCAAGTCGAGCTACAGGGGCATAGGTTTCATCATAATCAAGTCCTTCTACTTGGCTAAACCCTTTAGCTACTAACCTAGCCTTATTCCTGATTATTTCACCTTGTTCGTTAAGTTTATTCCTAAAGACCCATTTGGTTTCAATGAACTTTTTGTCTTTAGGTAAGGGTACTAAATCCCAGACTTGACTATGTTCAAATTGGGCTAACTCCTCTTGCATAGCTATGATCCAATCAGGGTCAAGTAAAGACTCTTCTACTGATTTTGGTTCAATTTTGGAAATTAAAGCAATTTGGCTAAGGTTTCTAAAGGCTGACCTAGTTTGAACCCTTAGTTCTGGATCACCTATGATTTGATCAATAGGGTGGGCTGAGCTGACTCGAATAGTTCTGGTTTGGTTAGGTGAAGGTTCAGTCAGATCATGGTCTTGGTCCTTAATTGGGCTTTCATCTCGGTCAGTACTGGACCTAACAAAATCAATTGGTTGGTAGGTTGTTTGATCAGAGTTATTTGGGTCAGATGTTTCATCAAATTTTACATTTGTAGTTTCTTCAATTCTTAAGGTAGTTTTGTTATAAACTCGATAGGCTCTACTGGTAAGGGAATAACCTACAAAGATACCTTCCTCAACCTTAGATGTAAACTTTCCTAAGTGTTCTCTAGTATTTAATATATATACTTTACATCCAAATACTTTAAAATACTTAATATTAGGTTGTTTGTTATAATAGATTTCAAAAGACGTTTTTCCTAGATTTTTATTTATAGTTATTCTGTTTTGTACATAGCAGGCTGTACTGACAGCCTCGGCCCAAAGGTATTTAGGTAAGTTGTATTCATTAAGCATTGTTCTGGTTGCTTCTTGTAGTGTTCTATTTTTTCTTTCTACAATTCCATTTTGTTGAGGTGTTTTAGGGCAGGAGAATTCATGGTGGTAGCCATTTTCTAAACAGAATTGATTAAATTTTTGATTTTTGAATTCCCCACCGTTATCGCTCCTAAGTTTATAATTTTAACCCTTTTTTCATTTTCTATTAATTTGCAAAATTGAGTAAATATATCAAACATTTCATCTTTATTTTTTAAGAATTTTACCCAGGTGAATCTTGAATAGTCATCTATAATTACTAAACAGTATAGATTCCCACTAATTGATTTTACCCCATGTGAGTCAAATAGGTCTAGGTGAATTAATTCAAGAATTGATTTAGTTTGAGTTTGATTAGTTGGTTTGTGAGTTGATCTAGTTTGTTTCCCTTGTTGACAAACATTACATAAGGTTGTCTCAAAGTTAGGTAACTTTGGTAGGCCTCTAACTAAACCATTTAGTTTAGGTAATTCTTAAGTGAGTGTGTGAAAGTCTCCTATGCCATAGCCAAGTCTCATCCTTATATGTTAAAAGACAATTTGCTAGGGGACGGGTTAACTTAATTTTATAGATGTTATTGTGTCTATGTCCTCTAAGTGTGACGTTTGGATTGTCAGTGTGTTTGATCATACATTCATTGGACAAGAACTTAACCTTATACCCAGTGTCACACAATTGGCTGATACTTAGTAAATTGAAGTGAAAGTTTTCAACAAGTAAGACATTTTTAATTATAAAATCAAACTCAAGTTTAATGTTACCTAGGCCAATTACCTTAAGATTACCGTTGTTTCCAAACGCAACTGTCCCTAGACTTTTGTACTTGAGTTTTGTAAACTTGGTGGGATCCCCAGTCATATGTCTGGAGCACCCACTGTCGATAATCCACTTGTTTTTTTTACAGTTAAGTAGGAAATTTTTAGAATTTAGTTTAAGTTTTTAATGAGTTAAAGGAATGATTTAAAGAAACTTAAGAAATTTGAACCCAAACAAAACTTAAGAAGTTTAAAAATTTAAATTTAAAAAGCTTAGGAGAATTTGAATTTTGAAAAACCTTAAGAAATTGAAGACTTGAAGTTTTGAAAAAGTTAAGGAATTTAAAAGATTTAAGGAATTTAAAATTTGAATTTTGAACAACCAAAAAAAACATAAGGAATTTAAAAATTTGAATTTTGAACAACTTTGAAAAATATGAATTAAAAAAAACTTAAGAGTTTTGAATTTCGAGAAACATTAAGAAATTTAAAAAATTTAAGATTCTGAATTTTAAATTTGAATTGGTTAATTTGAATTTTAAATTTTAAATTTTGAATTTGTTAATTTGAATTTTGAATTTTGAACTTGTTAATTTGAATTTTGAACTTGTTAATTTGAATTTTGAATTCATTAATTTGAATTTTGAATTTGTTAATTTAAATTTTGAATTTTGAATTCGTTAATTGGAATTTATTAATTTGAATTTTGAATTTTGAACTTGTTAATTTGAATTTTGAATTTTGAATTCGTTAATTTGAATTTTAAATTTTAAATTTTTTAAATTGAATTTGTTAATTTGAATTTTGAATTTTGAATTTGTTAATTTGAATTTTGAATTTTGAATTTGTTAATTTGAATTTTGAGGTTTGAGTTTAGTTGTCCTTATTCATCTCACTTGATCTAAGTTGTCAATCAAAGGGATCCTATGATTTGTGTGAGATAAGTTTGAGTTTGATTTATAAAAGTTAATCTGACCTTTTGTTAGATTCAGGTTTGACAAGAAGCAGTTTAAAAGTATACTTCCATAATTGGTTTCCAGGTCGTGGCGAGGCACAGAGGTCTTCTTTGGCCGAAGCCTTATTGGATCAACAACCACTTTCTAGGCAAAACCGCTTAAGGAAGTTATACTTTTAACCTACCTATTGAAACTCCTTGGTCTAACTGGTCTAGGATGTGGCGGGGTAGCTCCGGCTAGTTCCACTGGGCTAAGAAGACCAAATAAAGGACGCCTTCCCCTACATGACTCCTTAGATCAGCTTCCCTAACGTACTATCAGCTCGCCCTACCCTAGTACTGAGTAGGTCAAGTGTCAGACTAACTTTTGA
>JAGFNQ010003816.1:136472-256893 GCA_024364735.1 Boesenbergia rotunda | reverse complement strand
TGTTCTTACCAGGAAGAACAAAAAGTTTATATGGACTGATGACTGCGAAAGGAGTTTTCTGGAATTAAAGAAGAGGCTCACCAGTGCACCTATTCTTATTCTTCCAGACAGCAACCAAGGCTTCGATATGTACAGCGACGCTTCCAAGCTGGGACTCGGCGCAGTACTTATGCAGAATGGTAAGGTAGTTGCCTATGCCTCTAGGCAACTCAAGGAGCACGAAAAGAACTACCCTACCCATGACTTGGAACTAGCCGCTGTGGTCTTTGCGCTCAAGATATGGAGGCATTACTTATATGGAGCGCAGTGCAAGATATATACAGACCACCAGAGTCTCAAATATTTCTTCACTCAAAAGGACCTCAACATGCGCCAACGCCGATGGCTCGAGCTAGTTAAAGATTATGATTGCGAAATATTTTACCATCCTGGAAAAGCAAACAGAGTGGCAGATGCTCTCAGCAGGAAGACTAGTGCTACTCTGTTATCTTTATCGGCGTTATCCCGACCACTAGAGCGGGAAATTATGGATTTCGGAATTGAGGTTATCACCGGACGGCTTTCTTCTATATCGATAGCACCTACGCTATTCGATAATATTCTGGAAAAGCAAAAGGGTGATCTAGTCCTTCAGAAGATCAAGCAGGGAATTTTTGAAGGCAAGGGCGAGGGTTTTCATATCGCCGAAGACGGGATATTATACCTTAGGGATCGACTCTGTATCCCTAATGATCCGGAACTACGAAAGATGATTTTAGAGGAAGCTCACTCGACTCCTTATGCGATGCACCCGGGGTCCACCAAAATGTACCAAGATCTGAAGACAAGGTTTTGGTGGCCCGGTATGAAACGTGACGTAGCTCAGCATGTCAGCACCTGCCTGACCTGCCAACAAGTTAAGGCTGAACATCAGAGGCCTGGAGGAGTTCTTCAACCGATCCAGATCCCTGAATGGAAATGGGAAGATATTTCTATGGATTTCATTTCTGGACTTCCCAAGACTACCAATGGATACGACGCTATTTGGGTTATCGTCGACAGATTGACGAAATCAGCCCCACTTCTTGGCAATCAAGATGACTTATTCTATTGAGCAGCTGGCTCAACTATATGCCAAGGAGGTTATTCGACTACATGGAGTTCCGAAGACTATCATCTCAGATAGGGACGGTCGCTTCACTTCGCACTTTTGGGAGTGCGTACAGAAAGCTCTCGGCACGAAGCTGCGGTTCAGCACAGCCTTTCATCCACAGACCGATGGACAGACTGAGCGAGTGAACCAAGTGCTCGAAGACATGCTCCGAGCCTGTGCCCTGGATTTCAAAGGGAGCTGGTGCCGATATCTATGCTTGGCGGAATTCGCCTACAACAACAGTTACCAAGCTACTATCGGAATGGCACCGTACGAAGCGCTTTATGGACGGAGGTGCAGATCTCCAATCTGTTGGTTCGAAGGTGGTGAAAAGAAGGAAATGGGACTCCAGACCGACTTTATTGATGACACCACCCGGGCTATACAGAACATTCGTCAAAGGATCGAGACTGCCCAGAGCCGGCAGAAGAATTATGCGGACAAGCGACGTAGGCCGCTGGAATTCCAAGTTGGAGACCTTGTCTTCCTCCGAGTGGCTCCTATGAAAGGAGTTATGAGATTTGGGAAGAAAGGGAAACTAAGTCCGCGATACGTAGGGCCGTATAAGGTCCTAAAGAGAGTTGGCCAGGTAGCTTACGAGCTGGAACTACCGCAGGAGATGTCGGCGATTCACAGCGTGTTCCACGTCTCTCTGCTTAAGAAGTGCACGCCCGACCCAGACCAGGTGATCGAACCACAGACGGTTCAGATCCAGGAGGACCTAAGCTTTGAGAGTCGGCCCATTCAGATATTGGACCGAGAGGTTAAGAAACTAAGGAGCAAGGAAGTGCCCTTAGTAAAGGTCATGTGGCAAAGTCAGAAATTCGAAGAAGCCACCTGGGAAAGAGAAGATGAAATGAAACGCAAGTACCCCGAGTTGTTTTAGTTCGAGGACGAACTTTCTATAAGGGGTAGGGGATTGTAACGCCCCAAATTTTTGGGCTTGTTTTTCTTTTCTCAATGCAATTGTACGACTTTATTTGATAAGAAATAAAAGTCCCAATATGTGATTTCATAAAACCCCTATATGCGATTGCATAAATTTTAATTGATGATTTCATGTGATTGCATAAGAGTATGATTTCATGTGATTACATTATGATGTGATTATGCAAAATGCGAAGTATGTAATTTCATGATTGATTATAAGATTTGATTAAGAGGGATTATGAAATTACATAAGGAGTGAAATGTGATTCATGAATCACATATGTGATTCCATGAATTCGAATTCATGAAATCATATGGAATGGAATGGGCTTAGTGGGCTTATGCTTGATTAAAACCAAGAGGAGCAAAAATGTGCTCTCACCAAGGATTGAACCTTGGTACTCTTGGCAAGCAAAGCCTTGAGGAGTAGACTTGGTGACCATCTCACCAGGGGAGAAGATGTTGAGAAGGAAGTAGGGAAATCCTTGTTAAGGGTTAGGGAAGGTGAAGAGGTGGAAGAAAACTCTTGGTGAAACACCCCTTGGTGAAAGGGTGCTTAGTGAAGAGGCACCATGCCTCTTCACTAAGTATAAAAGGGGGAGGAGAGTGTGAGAGCACAATCACTCATTCCCTCCTCTTGCTATTGCCGAGAGCCCCCTTCCACTCCTCCCTCCAAACACTAATCTTCCTCCCCTCCCCCAAGTGGCCGAAAGCCACCTTCTTCTCCCCTTCTCCACCGAAGCCAAGCAACACTCTCCCCTTGTGGTTGCCGAAACCCAAGGTTAGGGTTGACACTCCCTAAACTCCCTTGAGTACCTCTTGCAAGACAAGGAGCATTCAAGGATCTCAAGGGCAAGGACCAAGGGCACCATCCCTCCAAGTTAAGGGTACCATCCCTCCAAGTTAAGGGTACCATCCCTCCAAGTTAAGGGTATACCCTAAGGATTCATCAAATATTTTCAATATCATTAGACAATGCTAGTTCTAATACCGCTTCAATAGATGAATTAAAATTTATTTGTCAACCTGTCATTGGTGGTTTATTTTTTCATATTCATTGTGTATGCCATATTTTAAACTTATGTGTTCAACATGGATTAAAACTTTTACAAAATTATATTCAACCAATTAGAACCGCAATTTCATACTTATGGTCTCATCCATCTATGATGAAACAATGGGGTAGATTTTGTAAAGCTAATGGAATGCGACCAAAAAAATTTTCACGTGATGTGCCAACACGTTGGAATTCAACATATCAATTATTACAAGATTCTTTTCAATATAAAGATTTATTATGTTTATTTTTTGCACAAAATAGTAATACTAATATATATTTATTTTCACAACAATGGAATATTTGTAGTAGTATTTGTGAAATTTTAAAAGTTTTTAACGATGCAACTGAACAACTTTCTGATGTTTATTATCCTACTGCTCATTTAATTTTAGTAAATTTTTGTAGTATAGTATTAATATTAAATGAACATGTAAATGATGAAGCTTTAACTTTATGTATAATAGCTATGAAAACTAAATGGGAAAAATATTTTTATTTAATTCCTGAAATTTATTTAATTACATTTGCTTTAGATCCTAGATTTAAATTAGAAGTTTTACAAGAAATGTTAACTTTATATTATGACGCATTAATTCCTATTAAGGATTCTTCCTCTCCGGATCCAGCTAATATTGTATATAATATTAAAAATTATTTATATGATCTTTATAATCAATATTATGTTAAATATGGAACACAAACTAATATTTCTGAAACACAACAACCTACTACTACTAATTTAAAACTTACAAAAGCCCAACTTTTAATAAAAGAACGGACGAAACGTCCACGAGGATCCTCAAGTTCCACACAGAAACTTGAGAATTATTTTACGACTTCTTTTGATTTTAATGAAGCAGATAGCGAAGACTTCGACATCTTGAAGTGGTGGTCACAGAAGGCTCAAAGCTTTCCCGTTCTCTCCGTGATCGTAAAAGAAATTTTAGCTTCTCCAGTGTCGACTGCTGCTGTGGAGCAGACGTTCAGTGCCGGCGGCAACATATTAGATGAACGACGATCAACCATGTCTCCCGACTCATTGGAAGCTCAAGCATTACTTGATGATTGGACCAGAGCCGAGAATCGAAACCAAGGAATGCAACTTTCAGAAGACGAAGCCGAAGAATTTGATACCGAAGGAACAAATACAACGGGAACGGGAGGAAATGCAAGTGAGTGAGAAATGTAAAAATGTAAAAGGGTAAAAATGTAAAAGAACTACGTGGGCTTTGATTCCCCTATACCCTAAGTGGATACGTAGGCAACTTATATAAGTGCAAGCCCTTTTTTAATAAAATTTATTTTTTTTATTTTAATTTTTAATTTTTAATTTTTTTAATATAATAATCTTGAACCGTGGCGAACCGTGGCGAACCGTGAACCGGCGGTTCCGAACCATGAACCATAACCGTCTTGGGCGGATAAGGCTAAGGGTCGACCTCCCACGAACCGTCGAACCGGCGGTTCCGAACCGTCGAACCGGCGGTTCCGAACCGTCGGTTCCGAACCGTGGTCGGGTCTAGTCCACACCATCGTGACATGCGAAATTCTCGGTGTTTTGAGGTGTTGGTTGTTTTTGAAAATTTATTATTTTAAGGAGTCAATTTATTTTCAAAAACTAAAGTATGTGATTGTTATGATTCACAGGTGCTTTAAAATGGATCTAGACCCACTTGACCTAATTCAAAGAGAAAACCAAATAAATGCCCCTAATAAGGATAATGATTGGGAATTAAACATGGATTTTGTCTCTATTGCCGAGGAACCCAAAAGTGATCTTATCGAGTTCTGTGCCGGAAAACCTAGCATGATTAACACTGAAGAGGAGTTTGAATATTTTAAGAAATGGCTAGAAGCAGACGAGACGACTGAATGTCATCAAAATCAAGCTTCTTCCATTACCAGTAATAAAATATCCGAACTCGACGAACTCTTCGGGCAGAATAATCGAGCCGCTAGGCATAAGGTCTTGAAGAACTTGATGACAACTATCTTGGTTAAGGGTATGCCCGTGAGGGAACATGTCCTCAAAATGATGGCTTGGCTGAAGGAGATGGAAATTCTTGGAGCAAAAATTGATGGGGAAACCCAGATCGATTTTATCCTCCTATCTCTACCAAAGAGTTTTGAGGAGTTTCGCCTAAGATGCAATATGGACAATCGTGCATATTCGTGGGTAGAGCTTCTGACAGAACTCGAGGCGACAGAGGGGTTTTCTCTTCAGAGTTCACAGACTTTCGTTTCGCAAGAGGTCTCTACTTCTAAACCGAAAGGAAAGAAGAAGAAGAAACAAGCTGGAGCAAAGAAAGAAATACAGGGACCTCAGGGGTGCATAAAGAAGCCGAATGGCAAGTGCTTTGTGTGCAAGCAGTCAGGACATTGGAAGACGGATTGTCCCCGCTGTCAGAGTAGTGATACAGGTATATTTTTTTCTTTTGTCGTTGTAACATGTTTAGCGGTGATATCTACCGGTACCTGGTGAGTAGATAAGATAAGGATGTCACTAATCATGTCTGCATTTATGTGCAGGGGTTCCAGGAAACCCGACGGCTAGCTGAGAATGATATCACTGACTACATGGATGAGCTATGGAGATGACTTTTTGTAGTGAGAGTTTTATCTATTTCATTTATGTCTTTAGCATAGGTTGACATAGTTTTGGCTTTATAGAGATTGCCTTTATGTACTTAGTTTTTTTGAAAGAACTTTTGTTCAGTTTCTGGAATAAGATATTTCTATTGCTTTTATTTGTTAAAAGTGGAATAGCATGATTATCTATTAAAGTACATAGATAGGCAATTAGTATATAAAACCAAAAGGCTCCCATGATACAATTAATAGCTTATCATCTTAACTAATGTAAGAGAAAGGTTCCTTCCAAGTAGAACCAAACATATATTGGCTCTAAGGTTGGTCTTGTTAACCTCTAGTGGGATTCAAAAGTGGTCAACCAATAAGCCCTTGGGTTTATTGGTAATAGGAAGACTTGTCTTCCTTAAAATCATTTGACTCTTACTAGGGAAGTAACAAAACCAAATAGGTTTGTTCTAAGCCTAGGGGCATGGAGCCAAAGATATGTAAGAAATGGTTCACCCTGATAAGTATAAGTCCTTAGTCTATCCAGAATAGAAGTACCTTTGAATATTTTGCTTATAAACAATTATTCAAAGGACAAAATACATTTACTTGATGTAATGCAAGACTGAATACTTTGATGAGATCAAAGAGTTCAAATCTGATGCAGAAGAAACATCAAAGTAAAAGTATTGTGACATTATGATTAGATGATGGTGGCAAGTGTTGGAGCAATCGGCCCTAAGATGGTCCGGAGTGACCATAGGTTTTGATGTTTGGGCAAAGGGTTTAAGTTAGGGTTTCCCTTGTATTCTTATATGTGTATGTTGAGTGTGCAGGTTGTACAGGTTACACATATGGACTTGACTGGACGGCCTCAGTACGGTGAAGAATGGCATGGAGGCAAGCTGGAGGCTTGCGTGCGCATCCGAGGGACCTTGGAGAGCAGGGACGATGAGCTGATGGGCGCGGACTTCGAGGCGTACGTGAAGGGTGGCATGGAGGCAAACTGGAGGTTTGCGTACGCATCCGAGGGACGAGGGTCGATGATGAAGAGGGCACGAAGGCAATAGTCGAGGCTGCGGAGGAGGAGTCAGTCGAGCCGTGAGGATCGAGTGCTATGTGAATGTACTCGGGAAAGGGTTCAGCTAGGGACCAGTCGACTGCCCTGGGGGCAGTCGACTGGTAGGTGGCTGGTGAGCTGGCAAATTCGAACGTTGGGAGTGTCAACGGTCGAATTTGGCTGGCACCAGTCGACTGCCCTGGGGGCAGTCGACTGGTAGCGAGAAATCAGCCCCGAGTCCTATTTAAAGAGGACGTCGTGGTGGCTGAGTTTTTCGACGAAACTCACTTGGTTAAGGTGAGTTAGTAGTCTTCTATTCACAGGTTGTGTTCAAGGTGTTGTGGTGAGGTTTCTCCACCCACAAGGAGCAACACGTGATAGCCGGAGGTTATCCGGGGAGTGATCCACCGACGGATTGTTGGATTAGTCACCCGGCCGGGGTGGATACCAACTAAATCAGGTTGTTAGCGTTGTTTTTGTTTGTTTTTGTATATTCCGTTGTGCTACTAACAACGCAGGAACAAGGGGGTTCGAAAATCGCTATTCACCCCCCCTCTAGCGGACGTATTCGATCCTAACAATTGGTATCAGAGCGAAGAACCGCTCTTGATCGGACTAACCGCCGAGGGAGCATACGCTAGAGGAAATGGAAGGTGAAGGTCCACTTGGGGACGAGATCTACACACCACCGGCCTACGACAATGAAGATTTCGGATATTGGAAATCGAGAATGGAGACATGGTTGGGCATGGAATGGGAGTGCTTGATAATGATAAATGAGCCCTTCGAAATTCCAAATGACAAGCACGGCAAGAAGCTTCGTCCTAGATATTGGACTCAAGAGCAATAAGCCTATTCCTAGGCAAACGAAAAGGTAATGAATATTTTAGTAAATCTTTTGCCTAACAATGTTTTGAGTAATGTAGGGAGTTATAAGAATGCATATGAGTTGTGGAATAAATTGGAAGAAGTGCACAAGAACCCTACAACAACTCAAAGAGTAGAGGAGCCCAAAGGGATGAGTCAAATGGTTCAAGAAGAAGAAAAAGGAGGAGAATTGACCATCTCATCAAGTGAAGTGGAAGAAGAAAGTGAGAGGTCATCCACCTCATCTAGAGAAGAGGAGGAGGTCACCACTTCAAGAATTGAGGGGGAGAAAAGATCTTCACTAATGCAAGAACAAGAGGAAGCATCCACCTCTTCCAAGGTTGAAGAAGAAGACAACCTAGCCTCCACCTCCACCAAAGCCAAATGGAAAGAACATATCACGTGCTTTGGTTGCAATGAAAAGGGGCACTACAAAGACAAGTGCCCAAAAGGTAAAAGGGAGGTAAAATCTAAACCCATTTCAATTTCGGTTAAATCTAACATGGGTTGTAGAAATAAAGAGGCTCAAGCTAAGAAGAAAATTAGATGCTTCACGTGTGGAGAGCTAGGACACTACCACACAAGATGCCCAATGAGTGGAAAGCTCAAGAAAATGGAGCATCTAAGATGGGAGAAAGAAGAGAGAAGGAAGCAAAGATCACAACACGGAGGGACTACAAGGGTAAGGGAGGTAATTCCTAACCCTAGGAAAATTTGTCATTCAAATCTAAATACCTCCATGAATGTTAGAAATAATGCCAATTGTTCATCCATGCATGCTAGATCTCATGAAAACTGCCTAATGGTGCATAACTTTGGTTTTAAATATAATGATAGGACTAAGGATAACAAGGTAGATCAATATTCTAAGAAAAGCATGCATCATGGTAAATCTAGGACCTTTGTATCTAAAGATCATGACACTAATCCCAAGAAGGGAAAGAATGTGCCTAAGGAAATGGGTAGTTCTAGGGATGTCCAAAGTGGACATATGGACTCCAAAATTAAAGGTCTAGAGAGGGAAAATTAAGCCTTGAGGGTAAGGCTTGATACATTAGAAAAAGCCCTAGAAAGATTCATGGTTGGATCTAAGGGCTTAGACATGGTGTTGGGTAGCATCAAACCCAACTATGATAGATCGGGATTAGGGTACCGATCTAAGACCTCCAAGGGCAATGGAAAGAAGCATGTTGGGAAAACATACAATCTTAGTAAGGAGGGAAAGTCCAAGGATGACAATGGAATGCCATCCAAGGGTAAAAAGAGTGACCTAACCAAGGACAAGGTGTCCAAGGTTAAAAAGGTAAATTTTATAGATCAAGAGTCACCGGTGGCACACCGGTGTGGCCTAGTGTGGATGGAGTCACCTAGGGAGGTGGCAAAGGCTAAGAGCTCAAGGGGGAGCTCTAGGAGCCTTTGGGGTCCATGGTAAATGGATCTCAAAAGTTTCTCCCTTAGGAAATTAGGTGAAATGTGCCAAAAGGATTAGAAGACTTGGGTAAGTCTTAATCCTAGATTTTGGCATATCAAAAGGTAAATTTTAGGGAGAAAAGGTGAAAATAGGGCTATAATTGACAAAATTGAGGTTTAATGATGGAACACCATGTAACTCAATAATAAAAATGAGTTATGATCAAGGAGAAGAGAATGTATTGAAGAGAAGTGAGAATTAGAACTTCTAGGATGAGTTTAAGTGAAACACTTTGGAAGAAGTAGAGTTTTGTGTCAATCTTGGGATTTGGAGTACATTTATTTGGAAACATATTTTTTCCAAGTAGATATTGGCTTTACAAATCTCCCCACGAAATTTCATAATTTTTGGAGATTTATAGAATTTTTAGGGCATTTCTGAATTTCGGCCTGAAAACCTGAAAATCAGGTATCAGTCGACTGCCCTGTGGGCAGTCGACTGGTAAGAGCCCGGAAACTCTCTGTGAGTTTTGGCAGTTGACTGCCATTAGGACAGTCGACTGAGGGTCTGGGCAGAGTGTTAATAAGTGATTTCTGAAGGGTTTTTCAGAAACACTTGGAATTATGGATGAACCTAAGAGTTGAGGACAATTCCTTGGGTCAATTTGAAAGGGTTAGAAGAGGCAAACACAAAGAATAATGACTCAGTGCCAAATTTTTTTTAAAGGAACTTAGATGTGTACCAAAAGTCAAGCACACTTGATATTTCCATGATATCATATTTTTCTAGGATAGGGTATATCCTAGCAAGTGTGCTTGCAAACCTTAAAGTTTTTAAGATTATGTTGAGTTCTTTTTGGCACCTAGGGAAAGATTGCTTGGGGGCAAGTCTATGATAGTGTCAAAGGAGGAAGAACTCGGGTGTTGGGTTGTGTATGACTCAACGTGGTGTCTAGGAGGTTAAGTTGGGTAGAACTTGACCTGGGAAAAATGAAAATTGGGAGAAGGCATGGGTTAAGGGGGAGGTTGTCTCCTATTTGCCTTAATTTTCATAAGAAAACTTTTGAGTGTTGTACCAAACTTGGGAATGGGGATAGATACATGGTGAAACGTATTTTTCCCAAGTAGGTATGGGTACCACCAAGTTATCCACGAAATTTGGGAGTTTTTGGAGATTTATGGAATTTCTGGCGCGTTTCTGAAATTCGGCCAGAAAACTAATTATCAGAGTATCAGTCGACTGCCCTGGGGGCAGTCGACTGGTCAGGCCTGGTGTGGGTATCCAGCAGCTAACTTGGGTCCAAGTGATAAGAAACATGTGTATGAGGGTCTAGTACACTGTGTTTAGGATCATTGGGGATTAAAAGAACCAATAATTGAGATATTATTGGGGTCTTTTTGATGTATGGCAAAGGGGGAGAAGTTTGGGTTTAAGTTGGGAAACTAAACTTACCTTTGCTAGAAACCCTAGGTTTAGGGTGAGCTGAGATTAAGGGGGAGCATGGTTACTCCATCCTTGGCGTAAAGGGAACCTGGGAGAGGTTCATAAAAAGCCTTTGTAAGTCCAGTGTAAGGGGGAGCTTGGGAGAAGCTTTAAAAAGCCGGTTTGGTAGAAAATCCTAACTTGGAGGGTTAGGTGGGAAAATCCTAGCTTAGAGGGCTAGGTGTAAAATTCCTAACTTGGAGGGTTAGGTGTGGGATGCCTTGGGATAGGATCCATTCTTGCATTGCATATGCATTTGTTTAGCATGGTTTTTGCTATTGACTACTATCTTGCTTTCCTAACTTAAACGGATTGCCAAACATCAAAAAGGGGGAGATTGTTGGAGCAATCGGCCCTAAGATGGTCCGGAGTGACCATAGGTTTTGATGTTTGGGCAAAGGGTTTAAGTTAGGGTTTCCCTTGTATTCTTATATGTGTATGTTGAGTGTGCAGGTTGTACAGGTTACACATATGGACTTGACTGGACGGCCTCAGTACGGTGAAGGATGGCATGGAGGCAAGCTGGAGGCTTGCGTGCGCATCTGAGGGACCTTGGAGAGCTGGGACGATGAGCTGATGGGCGCGGACTTCGAGGCGTACGTGAAGGGTGGCATGGAGGCAAACTGGAGGTTTGCGTGCGCATCCGAGGGATGAGGGTCGATGATGAAGAGGGCGCGAAGGCAACAGTCGAGGCTGCGGAGGAGGAGTCAGTCGAGTCATGAGGATCGAGTGCTATGTGAATGTACTCGGGAAAGGGTTCAGCTAGGGACCAGTCGACTGCCCTGGGGGCAGTCGACTGGTAGGTGGCTGGTGAGCTGGCAAATTCGAACGTTGGGAGTGTCAACGGTCGAATTTGGCTGGCACCAGTCGACTGCCCTGGGGGCAGTCGACTGGTAGCGAGAAATCAGCCCCGAGTCCTATTTAAAGAGGACGTCGTGGTGGCTGAGTTTTTCGACGAAACTCACTTGGTTAAGGTGAGTTAGTAGTCTTCTATTCACAGGTTGTGTTCAAGGTGTTGTGGTGAGGTTTCTCCACCCACAAGGAGCAACACGTGATAGCCGGAGGTTATCCGGGGAGTGATCCACCGACGGATTGTTGGATTAGTCACCCGGCCGGGGTGGATACCAACTAAATCAGGTTGTTAGCGTTGTTTTTGTTTGTTTTTGTATATTCCGCTGTGCTACTAACAACGCAGGAACAAGGGGGTTCGAAAATCGCTATTCACCCCCCCCCCCTCTAGCGGACGTATTCGATCCTAACAGCAAGTACCTACAGGGATAGTTGTAGGACTTACTTATCAGAGAATTGAGATTTGATCCCAATTCACTGCACCTGGTGCACCCCAACAGAATGGTGCAACACATGTGGAAGGAAGAAGGTCTCTTAAACTAATAGTTAAGAAGATGATAAGTCACTCTGAGATTAGCCAGATTTGTTCAAAGGGATATGTCATGGATACGACGGTGTATATGCTTGATTCTAGGTCAGTAGTCTCTTAAAATCATAGAAATGTGGACTAAGCAATGGCTTAGTCTAAGGCATATTCAGATTATGAGTAGATCAGCACATGTGCTGAAATGAGACACTGACAAGTTGGAATATAGTGCATATGTTCGTAGGCTATCCTAAGGGAACAATAAGGTGGTTTATTAGTCCTAAGGATCAAAGGATATTCGTTGAGACGAATATATGATTCTTAGAAAAAGGACTATGTAATAAATCACAAGTCCATGAATAGAACTATTCTGAGATACATTCCAATCTTAATACCAAATGTACAAGAGGAGATACCACAAGGTACTGCACCTCGTGTCACTAAAGATATACAAAGGGTACCCTGTCGTAGTGGGAGGGTTGTTGCTCAACCTAAAAGTCTCATGGTTTTGGAGAGTCTATGAACTGGATCCTAAGTGAGCATGAACTGGATCCCTAGACCTATGATAAGGATCATCCACTTTGAACAGATAAATCCAGCTATGTGGATTTGTTCAAAGGATGAATGATATTGTATGTGACAAAAACGAAGTGGTATTCTTGTACAATACGTAGATGATATTTTGTTAGTTGGCAACAATGACGAAATATTGTTAGACGTAAGGGTATGGTTGTCCACACAAATTATGAAGGACTTGAGAGAAGTAAGACACATCCTTGGGGATCAAAGATCTAAGGGATCTTCAGAAAAGGATGATGTGCTTATCTCAAGCTTCATATAAAACATTGTCCTAGCTGTTAGTGAGAGCCCTAGAGCCAATCATATGATGATTACTTTTTGGACTCATTGTATCATATTCTTGTATATATATTTCTTATATATAAAGGCATTTCTTATGGTTATTGTACTTATGTGTATTGGTGCCAAATAACTTAGTATAATAACGTCCTTGAGTAGAAGGTTCTTATCTATATCAATCGATTAGTTGAATCGATAGTGAGATGATATAGAGAACACTACTCTTAATTATTCCTAGTCAAGTATTAACATTCAAGGACAATGTTAATGCATAGAGACTAGCATGTAGGTCAACATGATGACTTGATCTCACAAATCATGGATATGAGATATCAAGTTGACACATGGGTATACATTAGAGAATGTATACTGAATGGCCCGCCATGAGCAAGTATCATGGATCGTTATATGAGTGTCATATACTTTCTCATGTGACTATTAGTATGACTATAGTCCTAGACCTGAAGTTACCATAGTTCCCTACATAAGGAGTTACGTACTTTGGCTTCGTCAAACGTCACCAAAACTGGGTGGACTATAAAGGCGATTACTGGGTTTGTAACAAATTATGCGGAGGGATGTGAGTAACGTAGATGGGATCTATCCCTCCTATATGACGGGAGTGATATCTTCGTTCTTGATAGAGTAAGACCACTAAGTGCATGGCCATGCCCAAATAAGGCAATATTAGATATTGAGCTTATTTGATTATAGTGAGTCTACTTGGAGATCAAGACATATAGATTGATTTGAGGATGACACGGTCTATGCCTCATGAAAGATCAATCTAGATATCGAGGATAGAAGGACGTTGTCACATATTGTGATGGTCACAATTATTAGTCACAATGGTGATGTTGGATCTTGACATTCTTGTAACTTGGGTAGCAATGATGTGTTGCTAGATACCTCTCATTGCTTATGTCCTTAAATAGGTTTAAGGGCATTGCCAACGTTACAAGAACCTATAGGGTCACACACATAGAGCAATAGATGGAGAATAAGTCCATATGATGGACCGAGAGTAATGAAGTCAAAGTTTGACTTTGGCTAAATATGGAAAGTCCATAAAAGGCAAGTTTGACTTGACTCAAATTAGACAACTTGAGTTGGACTCGAGTTTGATCCAAGTGTTGGATGAATCTAATCATGGGAGAATAATGAAGTCAAAGTTTGACTTTGGCTAAATATGGAAAGTCCATAAGAGGCAAGTTTGACTTGACTCAAGCCACATCACCTTGACTTGACCAAGTGATGACTTGGCATCATCATCAAGGCTAAGTAACCTCCCCATTTGAATTTTGAATTCAAATAGGGGGTTACCCAAGGTGGTGGCCGGCCACTTAATGGCCAATAATGGCCATTAAGTGGCCGACCACTTAAACACACAAAAAGGGTTTTTTTTGTGTGTGATTCATTCTTCTCCTCACTTGGTTTTGTTTGGTTTTGCTCTCCCTCTCCTCTCATCTTGCCGAGACCCCAAGTAGTGCTAGCACATTTTTGGGCTCTCCTCTCCACTCTCTTGCTTGTGTGGATACTTCTAGAGGGTTGCTACTTTCCATCCTTGAGATCCGACACCAACCGAGGAGCGAGCGGGAATTGCGGGGCACGCTTCGAAGGTAGTTTTCTCTTCTCTAATAGATCTAGGTTGTAGATCGGTTTTGAAGCATGTAAACGAGCACTCGTAAATTTTTGAAATGGTTTTCTTCGCTCGGATCCTTTCTATTGGGGCTTTCGGGGTTTCCGCGACGCGAAAAGCGGTTTTCGCGGCCCGAAAAACCCTACACTAGCTCATTCTAGCATGGATACCTCCAAAAGAACGTTCTGTACTTTTCAGTTTTGGAGCTACTCTATCTAAGAAATATGTTTGGATTATCAAAGGAGATAGAGTAGGTAATGTCGGTTCCTCTAGCATCGGCTAAAGGAAGTCTCATGTATGCTAAAAACGAGTCCAGATATCTGTTGTGCCGTGGGCATAGGTAACAGATAACGAAGTAACCCAGGTCAAGAAAATTGGACTGCAGTAAAAGCATGTATTAGTGCCTGAGAAGGACTAAGGATTATATGCTAATTTACCAGGCAGAACAATCTCTTGTGGGTTATATGGATATAGAATTCCAATCTAGGTAGGGGCATATATAAGTATTCCTTGGGTTTTGTGTTTACTTTTAGGAGGTAGAACCATGGTATAGTAGAGTGTTGCGCAGCGGCTGCGTGATGGACCCTACTATAGAGGTTGGATATTCTGGCAGCCTGCGAGGCAACCAAAATAGCTACATAGTTCAGAAACCTCAAGATGGACTTCGATGTGATTCCTGATTTGCTCGGAACTATCACATTTGATGTGATTAAAATGGTGCAGTTGCGAACTCGAAGGAATCACGAGTCCATAAGGCGAGTAAACACATAAAGCGCAAGTACCACCCAGAAGAGGAATAACTATTGTTCCCTAGATTGCATCAGAGGATGACCTAGGTGGATCATTTAACTAAGGCTTTAGTAGCAAGAGCTTTTAGGCATGTGAGGGATCTAGAGGTCAGATGTATGACATTTTGAAAACAGCAAAGTCTTTTAGTATAAGTGGGAGATTGTTAGGATGTATACTAAAAGTCTTGCTTTTGGTTATGATACATTTACATTTTAATGAGAATCGCAAAATCACACAGTGCATGTTTATATTAGTATATGCACAAAAATGTCTAATACTTGGCATTGTAGATTACATGGTGTGTGGTGTCACACAGAAGATAATGTTATCAGGTTCCTTGCCGAAGTATAAGAAAGATGCTCACAACCGAGATGGAGTTGGACAAACCATCGGCATGGTTGTAGTGTAATTAGGTGTGGTTTATCTTAACCATAGAATTACAATAGTGTACTTTGTGTACATTGAGTAGGACCAAAAGAGAGGTCATCCAATTTTGTACTGACTTCGTAAATTGGATTAGACCACGGATTAATATTATGGAGTATGATCTCTTAATCTCGAAATAATGACAGACATATATTATTAATTATTATTTCTTTGATTTATCAATGGGCGAGATCTATTCCGTTAGATCGATAGGCCAGGTAAGTTGGGAGATAATATTAATAATATGATGTGCTGTTGATTATTGACAGAATCCGTGTCCTAGAGAGTCGGGATGATGATGCCCCCTTGGTGTGCTCAAAAGGATCGTCATGTCTGATAGATCGATCGTGTCCGCTAGAGGGGGGTGAATAGCGATTTTCAAATCCCTTTCTTCCTACACGGTTAGTTGCACAGCGGAATATATAATAAAAACAATAAAACAAATACTAACCAATGCTAACACGGAAGATTTACTTGGTATCCACCCCGGACGGGTGACTAATCCTAGACTCCGTCGGTGGATCAATCCCCGGATAACCTCCGGCTAGTCCTCATCGCTCCTTGTGGGTGGAGAAACCTCGTCACAACACCAAGCAAGCCTCTGAGCACAAAAGACTACTAACTCACTTTACCCAAGCGAGTTTCGTCAAAAATCTCAACCACCACGAAGTCCTCTTTAAATAGGACTCGGGCTGAAACCCTCACCACCAGTCAACTGCTCCCAGGGCAGTCGACTGGTGCCACTGAAATTTGACCGTTGCATCCCAACGTTCGAATTCTCAGCCAACTCACCAGCCACCTACCAGGGCAGTCGACTAGTCCCAGGGCTGAGACCTTTCTGTGAGTTCCATCAGTCGACTGCCCCCAGGCCAGTCGACTGGTCTACTTACCCACCTAAGGTTACCCTACCTGAGTACATTCCACTCCGCACTCAAACCCTAGGATTTCCCGAGTACAATCACACAGCACTCGTACTCTCACGACTCGACTGACTCCTCATCCGCAGCCTCGACTATTGCCTTCGTGCCCTCTTCATCTTCGGCTCCCGTCCCTCGGATGCACGCAAGCCTCCAGCATGCCTCCATGCCATCCTTCACTCATGCCTCGAAGTTCACACCCATCAGCTCATCGTCCCTGCTCTCCAAGGTCCCTCGAGTGCACACAAGCCTCCAGCTTGTCTCCATGCCACCCTTCACCGTACCGAGACCGTCCAACCAAGTCCATATGTGTAACCTGTACAACCTGCACACTCAACATACACATATAAGATAACAAGGGTGAACCTAACTTAAACCCTTTGCCCAAACATTAAAACTCATGATCACTCCGGATCACAGATTACCTCAACAATCTCCCCCTTTTTGATGTTTGGCAATACGTTTAAGTTAGGGAAACAAGCTAGTAGTCAATAGTAAAAACAATCCATATGCAATATAAAAATTGATCCTATCCCAAGGCATCCCACACCTAACCCTCCAAGTTAGGAATTTCCACAACGGGATCTTATCCCAAGGCACCCCACACCTAACCCTCCAAGTTAGGAATTTTCAACACCTAACTCTCCAAGTTAGGAATTTTCACTAAGACGGGCTTTTTAAAGCTTCTCCCAAGCTCCCCCTACATTGGACTTACAAAGGCTTTTTAAGAACTTTTCCCAGGTTCCCCTTACGCCAAGAATGGAGCAAACATGATCTCCCTTAATCTTAGCTCCCCCTAAACCTAGGGTTTCTAGCAAAGGTAAGTTTGGTTTCCCAACTTAAACCCAAACTTCTCCCCCTTTGTCATACATAAAAAAGAACCCAACAATATCCTAATTATTGGTTCTTTCAATCCCTAATGATCATAAACAATGTGTACGAGCCTCCCATACACTTGTTTTCCATCATAAAACCCAAGTCAGCTGCTGGATACCCACACCAGCCCTGACCAGTCGACTGCCCCTGTTGGCAGTCGACTGATACTCTGATTTCTTAGTTTTCTGACCAATTTCAGAATTACGCCAGAAATTCCACAAATCTCCAAAAATTCCCAAATTTCGTGGAGAGCTTTGTGGTACCCATACCTACTTGGAAAAATACATTTCACCATGTATTTATCACCATTCCCAAGTTTGATACAAAATCCAAAAAAAATTTATGAAAATTAAGGCACTTAGGAGGCAACCTCCCCCTTAACCTATATCTTCGCCCAATTTTCAATTTTCCTTGGTGAAGTTCTATCCAACTTAACACCCTAACATCAAATTAGGTTCTACCTAAACTAACAACCAAGTTCTTCTCCCTTGGCCACCATTAAAGGATTGCCCCCAAGCAACCTTTCTCTTAGTGCCAAAAAGAAATCTACAATCTTAAGAGTTTGCAAGCACATTTGCTAGGATATACCCCATCCTAAAAAAATATGCTTTGATTAAGATTATCAAATGTGCTTGACTTTGGTACAATCCTCTAATTTCCTTAAGGATGGACACTTTGTATCAATTTTGACTTCAATTCATGATTCCTTGTGTTTGTCAATTCTAACCATCATCAATTTACTTAAGGAATTGTCCTTAGCTCTTTCTTTTCAATATCCTCAAATATATAAAAAAAATTCTTCTTATCACTTATCAATCTTCCTTGAATTATCCATAATATTCATATAGTCTCATTTCATATAATCACCAATAAACCATGAGACAAACCTTAACTCAAGGAGTATAATCAAGGATATTAATTTTAAGGTCAGGTTCTATCATCCAATACTCTTTTTCTACCTAACCTTAATGGATCAGTCGACTGCCCGAATGGCAGTCGACTCCCAAAACTCACAGAGAGTTTCTCGGCTTGAGACCAGTCGACTGCCCCTGGGGCAGTCGACTGATACCTGATTTTTAAGGTTTTCAGCCCAATTTCAGAAATCCCTAAATAATTCTACAAATCTCCAAAAATTGTGAAATTTCATGGGGAGATTTGTGGGGCCAATGTCTACTTAGAAAAAATACGTTTTCAAACAAATGTACTCCAGATCCCAAGATTGGCTTGAAACTCAACTTATCCTAAAGTGTATCATTGAAACTCATCCAAAAGTCTCAAATGTGATTTCTCCTCACTGTTTATTCTTATCCTTGATTATAGTTCATTTCTATCATTGAATTACATGGTATTCACACACTAAAACCCAATTTTACCCAATATAATTGTATTTTCATTCTTTTCTCCCTAAATTCCTTTTTAATGTGTCAAAACCTAGGATTAAGACTTACTCAAGTCTTCCAACCCCTTTTGTCATAATTCACCTATTTTCCTAAGAGAGAAATTTTTGAGATCCATTTACCATGGACCCCAAAGGCTCCTAGAGCTCCCCCTTGAGCTTTGAGCCTCAGCCACCTCCCTAGGTGACTTAACCCACACTAAGCCACACCGGTGAACCTCCAGTGATTCTTGTCCTACAAAATGAACCTTCTTAACCTTAGACACTTTGTCTTTGGTTAGGTTGTTCCTTCTACCCTCAAATGGAATCCTCTTGCCATTTTTGATCTTCTCCTTCTTGCCATGATTATATGTTTCCCCAGCATACTTCTTTTTGTTGGCCTTGGAGGTCTTAGACCGATAACCCAAACCCGATCTATCATAGTTGGGTTTCAAACTACCCAACACCATGTCTAAGCCCTTAGATCCAACCGTGAATCTTTCTAGAGCATTTTCTAATGTATCAAGCCTTGCCCTCAAGGCTTGATTTTCCCTTTCTAGAGTTCTAACCCTAGAACCCATATGTTCACCTTGGACTTTCCAAGGACTACCCATTTTCCCAGGCATATTCCTTCCCTTCTTGGGATTAGTGTCATGATCCTTAGATCTAGAGGTCTTGGGTTGATCATGATGCATGCCTTTCCTAGGGTTTTGATCATCATGCATGCCTTTCCTAGAGATCTTGTTAACCCTAGTCCTATCATTATATTTAAAATCAAAATTGTGCACCATTAAGTATTTTTCATTAAATCTAGAATGCATGGAGGGATGATTGACATTATTTCTAATATGTAATGAGGAACTTGAAATTGAATTACATTTTAATCTAGGGTTAGGAATTACCTCCCTTACCCTTGAGGTTCCCCCTTGATGTGATCTTTGCTTCCTTCTTTCTTCTTTCTCCCATCTCTTCAAGTGTCCCATTTTCTTGAGCTTTTTCTTCGTTGGACACTTGGTGTGGTAGTGCCCTAGTTCACCACACGTGAAGTATCGAATCCTCCTCTTCTTCTCTTGGGTTTCTCCAGTTCTGCACTTTATGTTAGAATTTAATTAAATTGAAATAGGTTTAGAGTGCACCTCCTTTTTACCTTTCGGGCATTTGTCCTTGTAGTGCCCCTTTTCGTTGCAACCAAAGCATGTGATGTGATCCTTTTTACTTGCTTTGGTGGAGGTGGAGGCTAGGTTGACTTCTTCTTCAACCTTGGATGAAGTAGATGCCTCCTCTTGATCCGGTACGGTTGAGGGTTTCTCCTCCTCCTCAATTCTTGAAATCGATACCTCCTCTTCTTCTCTTGAGGAGGTTGATGATCTTTCACTCTCTCCCTCACTTGAAGATGTAAATGACTCAATTTTCTCCTCCTCTTGAATCATGGGCCTTACTTCATCGTGATCTTTTATTGGTTGGACTCGTGTAGGATTTTCATGGAATTTGACCACATTTTTCCATAGCTCATGTGCATTTGAATATTTTCCTACATCACTCAAGGCGTTGTTAGGCAAAATATTAATCAATACATCAATTACCTTCTTATTCGCTTTTGCTTGATCTTGTTGTTCTTTGTCCCAATATCTAGGATGAAGCCTCTTTCCGTGCTTGTCCTTTGGAACTTCGAACAACTCTTCAATTGCAATTCTACATTCCCACTCCATCACGAACCACGTCTCCATTCTCGCTTTCCAATAGTCGAAATCCTCATGGTCGTAGGCCGGTGGAGTGTAGATGTCGTCCCCGAATTTGTCTTCCATGTTCTTCTTCCTCTAGTGTGTGCTCCCTCGGCGATTAGTCCGATCAAGAGTGGTCCTTCGCTCTGATACCAATTGATAGATCGATCGTGTCCGCTAGAGGGGGGGAATAGCGATTTTTGAACCCCTTTCTTCCTACACGGTTAGTTGCACAGCGGAATATACAATAAAAATAATAAAACAAATACTAACCAATGCTAACACGGAAGATTTACTTGGTATCCACCCCGGATGGGTAACTAATCCAAGAATCCGTCGGTGGATCAATCCCCGGATAACCTCCGGCTAGGCCTCGTCGCTCCTTGTGGGTGGAGAAACCTCACCACAACACCAAGCAAGCCTCTGAGCAAAAAAGACTACTAACTCACTTTACCCAAGCGAGTTTCGTCAAAAATCTCAGCCACCACGAAGTCCTCTTTAAATAGGACTCGGGCTGAAACCCTCACCACCAGTCAACTGCTCCCAGGGCAGTCGACTGGTGCCACTGAAATTCGACCGTTGCACCCCAACGTTCGAATTCTCAGCCAACTCACCAGCCACCTACCAGTCGACTACCCCCAGGGCAGTCGACTGGTCCCAGGGCTAAGACCTTTCTGTGAGTTCCATCAGTCGACTGCCCCCAGTCCAGTCGACTGGTCTACTCACCCACCTAAGGTTACCCTACCTGAGTACATTCCACTCCGCACTCAAACTCTAGGATTTCCCGAGTACAATCACACAACACTCGTACCCTCA
Organism: Boesenbergia rotunda; assembly: GCA_024364735.1. NCBI lineage: Eukaryota > Viridiplantae > Streptophyta > Magnoliopsida > Zingiberales > Zingiberaceae > Boesenbergia > Boesenbergia rotunda. The sequence goes on along the minus strand of JAGFNQ010003816.1, from coordinate 235,582 downwards.
CGACTCGATTGACTCCTCATCCGTAGCCTCGACTATTGCCTTCGCGCCCTCTTCATCTTCGGCTCCCGTCCCTCGGATGCACGCAAGCCTCCAGCTTGCCTCCATGCCATCCTTCACGCATGTCTCGAAGTCCGTGCCATCAGCTCATCGTCCTTGCTCTCCAAGGTCCTCGAGTGCACACAAGCCTCCAGCTTGTCTCTATACCACCCTTCGCCGTACCGAGACCGTCCAGCCAAGTCCATATGTGTAACTGTACAACCTGCACACTCAACATACACATATAAGATAACAAGGGTAAACCTAACTTAAACCCTTTGCTCAAACATCAAAACTCATGACACTCCGGATCACAGATTGCCTTGACAATGTCAAATCTTGCAAGTGGACTATGGTCTGGCATGATGAAAAGGTTGAGTGGTACTAATCAAGGATCAAGAAGATAATTAATTTAATTATCAGTATTAAATTAATTATTGGACATTCGATATCTTAAACACGTGGAGATGGACGATTCGTAATATGTGGAGCCCATATGAAAATATGGGGATTGGTGAGGAAGTGCAATGGGATCCTTTAGTGGAATGGATCACCATTAATGGATCGGGTTTGGATCCATTAGTGGGCCAAGAACCAACTCCTCCTCATGGTCCCTACCTTAGCCCTATAAATACCCCATAGGAGTCATGAAACAAGGCTTAATGAATTAATTGAGAATTAATTCGGATTAATCACAAAACCCTTCCTCCTTAGCTCTCTCTCTCTCTCCTAGGTTTTGTTTGCGCCGGCGATAAGGAGGAGGAAGAAGAAGAGGATTCTCTTCATCTTTGGCTCATCCTTTGGGCGTGAATCAACTGGAAGGAGAGGGATGAGCACATTGGTGCTTGGCTTGGAGCAGAGGAGCGGAGGAGAGGAAGCCGACGGCGGTTTTCATCAGCTTACGGCGCCGGCGGCAAGAGGGAAGGAAAACTCGATTTTCCTCCCTTCTTCCTCTGTGATCTCCACTTCTTTCCTCACTGTTGTCTTCTCCACTGCGTGCGCAAGCAAGGAGCAAGGAGAAGAGGTTTCCGGCGGCCGGAAAAATAGAGGCTTGGCTTTTGTTTGGCGCCGACGGTGAGGGAGAAGGAATTAGGGTTTCCGGCGATTTTTTGGGAAGAAGGAGCTTGCTTAGCTTCTTCTTCCCTTTCTTCATCTTCCTAGTAGCTTCTCGGTGCTGCCTCTTGGCCGGCTGGAGCTTGGAGCTTGAGGTGGCCGGTGGCAAGAGAGGGAGAGGCGAGAAGAGAGGTGGCTGAAACCCTAGCTAGGGTTTTTGCTACCAAAGAGGAAGAGGCTTGAAGAAGGTGATTTTGGCGTGTCTTGGAGACTCCGCATCTTGGTAGATCATCGCCCACATGACGTCCAAGAGGGGAGGGTCATAAGGTAGAAGACTGCGAGGTAAACGGTGAGGTATAACTCTCCCGAGCTCCGTTTTACTTTTGCTATGCTTAATTGTTCCATGATTTTATGCCTCGTCATTTTATGAATGGTTGTTAATTATTTTGATTATTTGTCATGGATAATAATTAACTAACTGGACCCCGAAGATAAACACAAAAATCGACGATCCAAATCGTTGTCTTTTTCGCGGTTATTTAATCCGGAAAGTTACAAAGCCTTAACCTTGGTTTTGGCTAAGTTGTAACTTGGATTAATTAACACGACGACGAGACGGTCGTTAGAGGGACCGGTCTCTATTCGGATTAAATTTTTTAATCCGTAGACATAGAGAGGTCTCTCAGGTATGACCCCGTGGTTGTCTTGGAAACCGCCAAGTCATACCATCATAAGTACCCCGGGCATCGGCTGCACCGCGAGGTATTAGGGTTTTGGGTACTTAGTCGGGCGTGTATATCCCAGACCAAGCCTATGTACCCCGGGCATCGGCTGCACCGTGAGGTATTAGGGTTTTGGGTACTTGGTCGGGCGTGTATATCCCAAACCAAGCCTAAGTACCCCGAGCATCGGCTGCACCTCGAGGTATTAGGGTTTTGGGTACTTGGTCGGGCGTGTATATCCCAGACGAAGCTTATGTACCCCGGCCATCGGCTGCACCGCGAGGTATTAGGGTTTTGACTCTCTCGGTAGTACATGGACACTTTGGAGGAGGCGTCACCTTTTATTACTGGAGTTTGCTGCAAGGTAGCAAAAGAACACAAAAGGTCGTTTATTATGTAATGCAAATCTTACCGGGACAGGAAGAGTTAGAGACGATTGCCTAGCCCGGGCTTCCCTAATACTGGCCCTTCTCATTATGCACATAACCTTTTTCAGCTAGCCCTCAAGACCCTTTGGGTTCTTCCAGGACTCTGTTCGGACCTCCCCGTTGTAACATCGTCGAGATACCAGCTAATCTCCCCTGACCTCCACCACCCGGTCGCCTACCGGGAACTTTATCTTCTGGTGGTACACAGAGACCACTACCTGGAAAGTGCTGAGCGTTGGTCGACCCAAGATGGCGTTGTAGGAGGAGGGCACATCCACGATCAAGAAGGGAGTCCTTCTGGTCATCTCCAGTGCGTCACTTCCCAAGGAAAGCGACAGGGTAATCTGCCCTATCGGTTGTACTCGATACCCTGTAAAGCCAAACAGTGGGGTTGAGACTGGGAGTAGTTCCTCTTCATCAATCAGCATCTGCTCGAAATCCCCTTTATATAGGATGTTCACGGAACTCCCTGTGTCCACAAAGATGTGCTTAACCTCATAGTTAGCAATACGGGCTACGCTTACTATGACATCTTCATGGGGAGCTTCCACTTCTTCACGGTCGTGGGGCCCAAAAGATATTGTAGGGCCCGTCTCCTGGCTCCGGCTCGTCCCGATGGCGTAGTTTTCCAATCACCGGGTATAAGACTTCCTGGCCCGGTTGGAGTCCCCTCCAATAGGTCCTCCGGAGATGACTCCCACATGACCCGAGGGCGGACCACGCATGGGGGCCTTGCCCTTCTGGAGGTCCCTTTCTAAGGAGAGAGGACTTGGGGTGCGGGCCCCCGACACCTACCTCGTGATCATGATCGAGACCGAGGTCGGGCCTCATTTTCCCCGGCATGCTGTCGCCGAGGAGAAAAGCTTCGCCTTGGCGACCTTCTACGATACCCTGACTTATTCCACTTTCTTCGAGGTTTGGTGTCTGCCTCCTCGCCAAACTTCTTCTTCAAGGCATGACACCCTTCAGTGGAATGCGTCGAGCTGCCATGTTAACCACAGTACCTTGGTGATGGCTCTTGCTGCTCGGTGTCTACCGTCTCAACCATCTGGCGCCTACCAGCCCACTGGTCCTTCCCGTGGTGAAGTTCCTTTACCCGAGCTGGGGTCGGGGGCTCCCTCTTGTCTGAGCGGGGAACCGCCAGAGGGGGCTCCGACAGGGTCTTTGCGACGGGCATGCTGTACTTCTTCCACATTAACATGCTTGATGGAGCGTCCCAACAAATCATCGAAACTGGCGGGGGGCTTCCTTATCAGGCATTGGAAGAAGTCCCCTTCAGCGAGCCCTTGGGTGCAGGCACTAATGAGTATCTCTGATGTTGCACTGGGCACATCTTGCGCCACTCGGTTGAACCTCTGGATGTATTCCTTGAGTGGTTCTTTAGGCTTCTGCTTGAGGGCGAATAGATTAAGTACTGTCTTCTGATAGCGATGGCTGCTCGCGAAATGGTGCAGGAAGGCTGTCCGAAACACCGCAAAGGAGTTGATGGAACCTTGCGGCAGCCTCTGGAACCACCATTGAGCTGCTCCGGATAGGGTGTTTAAGAACACCCAGCACTTCACACCGTTAGTATACTGGTGCAAGAGTGCAACATTCTCGAATTTGCAGACGTGATCTTCTGGATCCATCTTCCCATCGTAATCGGGGATCCCTAGCCCGTGGAACTGCTTTGGCATAGGGTCTTTGACAATCTCAGATGAGAAAGGTGTAGAGGGGACCTTATGAGAGGTCTTGGGTTCATCCCTTCTTCCCTGTCCCTCTCCGTGCCTCTGGGCGTTGGAGGCCACTGAGTGAGCCTTCTCAATGTCTCCGGGAGACTCTCTTTGGGGGCCAGGGGCTGCTCCATCCCGTCTCCCCACCAGGGGCTGCTCCGTGCTCTGTTAGATTAACACGAGCGTTAGGGGGCGCGCCGGAAGGGGTCCGGCGGAGTCCACTCCGACGCTCAAGTCAGTATAGCGATGGAGAGCAAAAGCAAGAAAGGACAAATGTACGTAAGATTGAGTGAGCGTAACCCCTTTACCGGAGGGGTTGGACTACCTTTTATACTGATGGAGGTGGACTTGGCGTCCCCCTCGTTCGGTGCCACATCTCCGCTATTAGAGCCACATTGCCCCCCTCTTTCAGCGGTTACTGGATAGCTTTTGAAACGGTCTGCGTCGTTATTATGCTTCGACCCGTTGCGATCTTTAGGGGTTGTGATGACTCCTTACAACGGGGATGCTTATGCGTAAATAAGGAGGGAGTCAGTACTAGAGGTCGGTCGTCATTGGGGCTCCGCCTCCCGAAGTGATCTTGGGGTCTTTTGGCCTAAGTGAACGTGAGCGTTGCAGATCCCGAGGTGCTCCCGGGGCCCAACCCCTCGGGGTGATCCCGGGGAGTCTTCTAGCTGACCCTCCCGGGCGCATCCCAAAAGGGGGGGGGGGGGGTCCCGAGGCCCGGGTTGCTTCGATCCGAGGTGCCGCGCCACGCAGTTTCTTCATCCCCCGTGCTTGCCCGGGCTATTCAACCCTATCATTGACCATTTATTTTTGTCCATTTCTTTTAGTTTAGGGTAGTTGTCCTATCTGTCCCTCCTCATCACAGTTGTAGCATCTTACTTTCTTTTTTCCTAGATAAAATTTCTTGGCTTGAGTCTTATTAAATTTATTAGTTTTAAACAACTCATTTAACTTTCTTACTACATATGCTCTTTCATCTTCGTCAGCTGATGAATCTGAATATGGTCCGATCTTCTTAGTTTATAGTGCTAAATCCTGATTCAGCTCCTTTCTTTGTCCTGCACACCGAGACTCATGTAATTCCAAAGTTAAAAATAACACTTCTAATATACTTACTTCCAAGTCTTTTGAGATGTAATAGGCATCTACTATTGATGTTCACTCTTAAAAGTGTTGATTTCATATCAGAGAGAATCCCGATTTGAAAATGTTTCTTCGAGGTTGAATAGTTTAATGATTAGCTCTTTGATCTTTGCGAGCAGATGATCCACCTTCTCTTTCTTTTCCATCCGGAGGTTCATTAGTTGATTTTGGAGGATGTTCCATCTTGCTAGCTTAGCCTCATATGTTCCTTCTTGAAGCTCCATGAACATTTTTCAGAGTTCTTTGGTAGAGTCATAGGTGTCAATCCGATTGATTTCTTGGGGCGGTAGAACGCTTAGCAGATGAAACTTTGTTTTGCCGTTGGCCACAAAGTCAGTCTACTCCTTTTTGCTCCAAAGGCTCTTCCTTTACTTCTTTGTGCTAATCTTTGGGAGCTATAAAACCATACTTAATTATTAGTAAAATATCGAAATCGATTTTAAAAAAACCTTCATCCGACATTTCCATAGCACGAAATCCCTCTCAAACTTTTGCGTGTAAAACTTGATCATGTCATCTTCTTATTGCTTTAGTCGACAATTAGTCCTTTTGAAGCGATTGGGCTCTGATAACAATTGTTAGATCATGTTGAACCGGCTAGAGGTGGTGAATAACTTGTAATTTAAATTAGAACCAATTCTTTTACTTTCTATTTAGCAAGGACAAACACCCATTAATTACAAATAAATTACATAAAAAAAGAAGGAACTCAGAGAATTACTTGGTTAAAATATAGGTGGTTGTTAATCCAAGGCAAATTAAACTTACTAATGAAAACTCCTTCTTCGATAGCGCCGGAGGCTAAGAAGCCCCTTACAGCAATTAGAATCTCAAGAGCGAAGTACAAAAAATGAATACTGGGTGTTGTATTAGACTCTTAACTCTAGGGTGCTATTTATAGCATTTTAGTCACAACTGACTCTTGATGGCGTGGCATTGGAGGCGACTCCAATGAGACTCAGAGTGCCTCAATTGGATGAAACTTCATCCTCTTCGCAACGGTTCTTCACAACTGATTTTTCTAACATCTTTCCCTTGCCAACTCTCTATTAGTCTTTTAATTGCTAAGTGTTCAGCCAATTGTGACCTGCTTCAACTTCTCCATTATCAAGTTGACCTAGGCTTGTGAGAGGAAGGTCAAGTTGATTCCTTGATGGAAAGGAGGATTACATACTCAATCTGAGAATTGACATAGGTTAGAGAGTCGAAGGACGAGTCAACCCACTTGATTGAAGGGGGAAAACATACTCAATCTAAGACCTTATCAAAGTCTAGGAGAGGAAGTCCGAGTCGGCCCCTTGATTGAAAGGGGGAAAACATATTCAATCTGAGACTTGACCTAGATATAGGAGAGGAAGGCCGAGTTGACCCCTTGACGAAGAGGAGAAATACATACTCAATCACATACCTGATCTAGGTCTGAGAAAGGAAGGTCAAGTGACACCTTGATTGAAAGAGGGGTTACATACTCAATTTGAGATCAAACCTATGTTTAAGAAAGGAAGGTGGAGTCAAACCCTTGATGAAAATGGAGGAATACATACTTGATCCGAGAACTAGCTTAAGTTTGGGAGAGGAAGGCCGAGTTAACCCTTACTGAAAAGGGGGAAAAAATAATTAATCCCAAGATCTGTCTAAGTCGGGGAGAGATAAGTAAGACCTTGCCATGGATGCTGAAATAGATGCTCTAATACAAATCAAACTTAGAGTCTTGTTCCTAAGCCCTCAAATGTACAACTAATTTCTTGCAAATGGGTGTACAAAATCAAGAGGAAAGCAAATGGTAGCACTAATAGATATAAAGCAAGGTTGGTTGCTCAAGAGTTTTCTAAAACTGTAGGGTTTTTCAGGCCGCGAAAATCGCTTTTTCGCATCGCGGAAACCCCGAAAGCCCCAATAGAAAGGATCCGAGCGAAGAAAACCATTTCAAAAATTTACGAGTGCTCGTTTACATGCTTCAAAACCGATCTACAACCTAGATCTATTAGAGAAGAGAAAAACTACCTTCGATGCGTGCCCCGCAATTCCCGCTCGCTCCTCGGTTGGTGTCGGATCTCAAGGACGCAAAGTAGCAACCCTCTAGAAGTATCCACACAAGCAAGAGAGTGGAGAGGAGAGCCCAAAAGTGTGCTAGCACTTGCTTGGGGTCTCGGCCACAAGAGAGGAGAGGGAGAGCCAAAACCAAAAACTCATTAGGAGAAATATCAATCACACACAAGAAAAATTCATTTTGTGTGTATAAGTGGCCGGCCACCACCTTCCATAACCCCCTTATTTGAATTCAAAATTCAAATGGAGAGGTTACTTAGCCTTGATGATGATGCCAAGTCATCACTTGGTCAAGTCAAGGTGACGTGACTTGAGTCAAGTCAAACTTGCCTCTTATGGACTTTCCATATTTAGCCAAAGTCAAACTTTGACTTCATTATTCTCCCATGATTAGATTCATCCAACACTTGGATCAAACTCGAGTCCAACTCAAGTTGTCTAATTTGAGTCAAGTCAAACTTGCCTTTTATGGACTTTCCATATTTAGCCAAAGTCAAACTTTGACTTCATTATTCTCCCATGATTAGATTCATCCAACACTTGGATCAAACTCGAGTCCAACTCAAGTTGTCTAATTTGAGTCAAGTCAAACTTGCCTTTTATGGACTTTCCATATTTAGCCAAAGTCAAACTTTGACTTCATTATTCTCCCATGATTAGATTCATCCAACACTTGGATCAAACTCGAGTCCAACTCAAGTTGTCTAATTTGAGTCAAGTCAAACTTGCCTTTTATGGACTTTCCATATTTAGCCAAAGTCAAACTTTGACTTCATTACTCTCGGTCCATCATATGGACTTATTCTCCATCTATTGCTCTATGTGTGTGACCCTATAGGTTCTTGTAACGTTGGCAATGCCCTTAAACCTATTTAAGGACATAAGCAATGAGAGGTATCTAGCAACACATCATTGCTACCCAAGTTACAAGAATGTCGAGATCCAACATCACCATTGTGACTAATAATTGTGACCATCACAATATGTCACAATATGTGACAACGTCCTTCTATCCTCGATATCTAGATTGATCTTCTATAAAGCATAGACCGTGTCATCCTCCAATCAATCTATGTGTCTTGAACTCTAAGTAGACTCACTATAATCAAATAAGCTCAATATCTCATATTGCCTTATTTGGGCATGGCCATGCACTTAGTGATCTCACTCTATCAAGACTATGATATCTCTCCCGTCATATAGGAGGGATAGATCCCATCTACATCACTCACATCCCTCCGCATAATTTGTTACATACCCAGTAATCGCCTTTATAGTCCACCCAGTTACGGGTGACGTTTGACAAAACCAAAGTACATAACTCCTTATGTAGGGAACTATGGTGACTTCAGGTCTAAGGACTAATAGTCATACTAATAGTCACATGAGAAAGTATATGACACTCATATAACGATCCATGATAGTTTCTCATGGCGGGCCATTCAGTATACATTCCCTAATGTATACCCATGTGTCAACTTGATATCTCATATCCATGACTTGTGAGATCAAGTCATCATGTTGACCTACATGCTAGTCTCTATGCATTAACATTGTCCTTGAATGTTAATACTTGACTAGGAATAATTAAAAGTAGTGTTCTCTATATCATCTCACTATCGATTCAACTAATCGATTGATATAGATAAGAACCTTCTACTCAAGGACGTTATTATACTAAGTTATTTGGCACCAATACACATAAGTACAATAACCATAAGAAATGCCTTTATATATAAGAAATATATATACAAGAATATGATACAATGAGTCCAAAAAGTAATCATCATATGATTGGCTCTAGGGCTCTCACTAACAAAAACAATATGAAGATTATGAAGAAACCTTTAGCCCTGTGGCTAATTAGTCTATGTTAATATCTTTGGTGGCTTTTATGATTGGAAATTATGACAATATTGTTAGTGATATGAGAGAAGTGTCCTAAGGCAATCGCCTTATGATGTAAACATTTATATTAATAAATGATAATTCACTATTTGAGTATACATATTTTGTGTATTTGATTGGGATCTTAAACTCATCTACTGAATATCCGCAATACAACTCACAGCATAAGAGAATTTGTGATGGAATCACAACTAGTGATTATCTCTAAATGTGCAATTGTGAAGTATTGAAATTATCCCTAGTCGATGAATTGATAAAAACGGACACTATCAATTCTGTTGAGACTAGCATGGGTTATTCTCTAATCAGCTGATTCTCACTGGCTGGTGACATTGGGATGTCCGGAGATAAACATGGATGCTAGTTAAGGGAACTAGTTCATTGGAGTGACTAGCTGTAAAACTTCATATGGTTATCTATAAAGATATGTCAATGAAGTTCTTACTGCAGCTTAAGTGCGATGTTCCTTTGACTTGCGGTGTTCAAGTCATCTTGGTCATGGAGACTTATACTTTAACATCTTAAGCAAGTATCTCCAAGGAGGTGTGGACCTAGGATGATTGGGTATGAGCCGAAGTGCCCGAAGATGTTTGAACAGCCTACAAAGGATTCACCACTCCTTGCGAGGAGATGTATACCCAGGCCTATCGTCGGATTGTTACTCAAAACCTCTGGCCAGAGTATATCATGTTTAGAGTGCGAGTCTCTAAAATACATGAGAGTAATTAGAAATCCAATGGACGAGAAAGACACTACTTGGGCTAGGTGTGACGTAGTCAGCCTAGTGGGGACTGACACCATAGACCGTGTCCTGAACCAAGTGGGTATAAGGTGGTGAAGGGAATGGGGCACGATTCATTAGAGCTGCTGAAGGGTTTCAGAATAATTTCTTCTGAGGTCAAACCGTTGATTTTTCGATTAATTGGGGATCATGATGTACTACTAGGTGTCACTCATGATCGTTCTATAATTAGTTAATTATAGACGGCCAACATAAATCGAAAGCCTATTTAGTCACACGCAATACGAGTAATCCGAGGGATTTAAAACGAGTTGAAAATTGGATTTTCCGATCAAGAGAAATAAGTCGAATCTGAGTTAATCAGAGGCGCAATAGAAGCTAAAAATGGCTAAGTCTTTTGAAGGCTTATTGGGCGAATTAAATGAGTTTAATTCGCGATCGGTTCGGGTCGGTTTTGGCCGGCCAAAGAGGGTGTTAACCCTCCTTGGGTGGCCGGCCAATAAAGGGAGAATAAACCAATTTAATTGGTTTAATTAATAAAATAAATCTAGCGCTATTTATTTTATAAATTATGGATGAATAAATTTGTATAAAGAAATTTATATAAATAAATTTGTAGAAATTTATTCTTTTTATGGAAGTTAAAATAATCCATGAAATGGTTTATTTTAATTTTATAAAATCAATTAAGAATTGATTTTTCCATAATAAGAAAGTTTATAAATTTCTTATAAAATTTATTCCATAATTTAAAGAGAAGAGGAATTTGTTTTATTATAAATTAGTTATAATAAGACTCGGCTTAAACGGAATAATTAATAAGAGAATTTATAAGATAAATTTCTTATAACTAATTTCGTTAATTCAGTTTAGAGGGAGACTTAGCAAAGGAGTTGCTACTATATAAAGGAACCAAAGGCAAGCCCTTATTCCCAATCAACTAATCAAGTTGTGAAGAGCTCTCCCTCTCTCTCTCTTCTCTTCTCCCTCCCCTCTCCTCCATTAGGGCCGGCGCCCACTTGGTGACCTAGGGCCGGCGCCCTTCCTCCATCTAGGGCCGGCGCACCTCATCCACTTCCTTGGGTTGTGGCGTGAGCATTCAAGAAGAAGGAGAACCCGAACAAGAAGAAGAAGAAGCGGATAGCGACTCCTCTCTTCTCGGAATTCGATTCCGTTACTTCATTGGTCAGTTTCCTAATTTTTCTCTTGATCTTCTAAGTTGTGCCCATAGAGAATCTAGTAGTTCTCGTCGGCACAAAACTCGTGACTTTGCGAAGTCATCCCGAAGAGAACTCGGCGTGGACGCGAATAGAGGCGAAGCTTCCAAGGGACGCTACGGTTGGATCTCGTCCCTTTCTTCGAGTTACGCGAGGTACAAAGTAAATTAGTTTACTTTTCCGCAATGTTTTAATTTATGATTATGTCAACACATCATAAGGTTGCATGCTAGATACGCGGTTAAAATAATTTAGGAAATTATTTTATGCTAATTCTTCCGCTGCACGTAAAAATTTAAAATTTTACGAACCCGTATCCTTGTCGACATGCACCCGGTCCCAACAAATATAATGTCAAGAATGTCTTCTTATATATACTTAAAACTTGATAAAGATATTTACATTAATTGATCAACCACAAGGTTATGTGTCTAACTTGCATCTTGATTAGCCCCCGAGCAATAGTACAGCGGAAGGACGACTAGTTATCATCTCAGGTATTCACGATTTGATCTCCAATTACGACGTATTTTGTAGGAATTTTTTCTCCAAATGAGACTCGAACCCTGGGACGCTAAACTTTTAAATCATATATCGCGAGTACTTCTTGATTTATGTTGGCGGCTGATGGAAAATTTATGTGGGACTGGATCGGTCACCAGAGGTTGAAAAAAATATCGTTAATCATTTTTAACTTGCATCTTGATTATATTTGCAAACTCAAGAAAACTCTTAATGAGCTCAAGCAAGCTTCACGTGCATGATATGGAAAATTTTTTCAATACTTATCATTTCAGCATTATGCTGAATGAGATTCAGATTCCAATTTATTTGTTAATAAAGGAAGGACATCTGTATATAATTGTCCTTCTATATGGAGATGATAATAAAATGAAATTACAAAGTGAAAGTTGAACAATTTCTAAAAGAGTTTACTATAAGATTTGATATTAAAATACTGGGGAGTTGCATCATTTTCTTGGTTTAGAAGTCATGAATATTTGCAATGGAATTTTTGTCCCACAACAAAGCTATTTTAAGAATTAAGTTGGTTGAGCGGTTTAGACTAAATCAAAGCAAACAATGTTGTATTCCTCTTGATCCAAATGTAAACTTAAGGCGTGATGTAGGATCATTCCTCGCAAATCCTAAATCTTATCATGCTCTTGTTGGATTCTTTTATATCTAACTATTACAAAGTCAGATACTACTTTATTTTTAGTTGGTTAGATGTATGTAATCTCCGCGAATGACTCACTTGGAAATTGTAAAGCAAATTTTAAAATTTTAAAGAAGGTTAGTAGTTCTTTAGTTGGTGTCATAGTTGCTGATCTTGGTGGATGGTGGATGATAGAAAATTGACAATAGGTTATGTCTTTCTATACGATGATATAAATGTTTCTTGGTGTAGTAAGAAATAAATTCGGTGTCATTATTAAGAATATAAAGCTTTTATAGTTACGGCTCAAGAATGCATCGCTACACAGATTTACGGAAGATCTATATATATTCTTAGACATAAGTCAATTGTAATAGCAGAAAAAGACCTAAAAACAGAAGCAAACTCGAACACACGTTAAAACTTTGTCGAATTTTGGAGGGGTGTGATTAATTTCTTATCACTCCCGCAGCATCAACATCGGTTTAGACTCAATCACGATTCAAAACTGAAGGTTCGACGTTTGATCCTTAATTTTAACCATTTAAGATGATTCGGTTGACACGGTTCAGAATTATTATTATTTTTAAATATATAAATTATACATTTATAAAAAAAAGTTTGTACTTCTTGAAGTTCACTATAACAAAAATATTAAATACCGACAGAATTAATCATCCATCGGAAAATTTTGAAATTTATGATGGAATGGATATTTCCGTTGGGAATTTCCAACGGAAAAGTCAATTCCGTCGGAAATTTTTGACAGAATAGACTTTTTCGTCGGAAATTCTAGATTTGGCCACGTGGCTATGGGGATATTTCCGACGGAATTAACTTTCCGTCGGAAATTTCCAACGAAATGGAGGAAATTATCCATTCCGTTGGAAATATCCCCATAGGCACGTGGATATGGGGTTATTTCCGATGGAATTAGGTTTCTGTCCGAAATTTTAGATGGAAACCTAATTCCATCGAAAAATTGTATTAAAATTAGGGCATCGCTTATCATCTTTCTCCTCGCGCACGCAACTCGCCGATGCAGCTCTTCCGTGCTCCAACCGCTTCCTCCCTCCCATTGCTCTCGCTCTCCTCCGGTAAGGCTTTTTTTTTTGTTTTTCCCTGTCCTATCTCCGGCCGAGTTGCATCCGACCGACCAAATTCGGCCGCGCCGCGAGCAAGCGCCTGGCTGCTTGGACTCGAGCGGCCTTCACCGGCTAGATCTTGCTGTGGCAAGCCAGATCTGGTAGCGGACGGCTAGATCTGGTTGCGGTCGGCCAAATTTGGCCAACGTCTGGGCGCCTGGCTATGGGCGGCGCGCGACCAGGCGGGGTCGGCCAAATCTGGGTGGTCGCGGGCCTAGGGGAGCTGCCAGTATCTACTGGGTCATCGCTGGCAGCTGTCAACCCTTGCAGGTTGCCGTCGGGCCTTGCGGGCAGCTGCCGGCAGCTGTCGTGCCTTGCGAGCCGCTGCTGGCAGCTGTCGGCCCCTGTGGGCTACCGTCAGCAGCTTTTGGCCCCTGTGGGCCGTTGTTGTGTGCTTCCGGCCCCTGGCGGCCGCTGCTGTGTGCTTTCGGCCCCTGGCGGCTGCTACCGGGCATTGTCGGCCGCGCCCGGCAGCTGCCGGCCCTTGCGGGTCGCAATCGGCCGCTGTAGGGCACTGCCGGCTGTCACTAGCAGCTGTTGGCCCTTGCGGGCCGCTGCTGGTTGCTGTCAGGCCTTGCGGGCCGCCGCCGGCAGCCGTCGGCCCCTCCGGGTCATTGTCGTGCACTTCTGGCCCCTGGCGGTCATTGCCGTGCGCTTTTTGCCCCTAGCGATCGTTGTCGGGCGCTGTCGGCCCTTGCCTGCCACGTCCGGCCGCTGTCGACCCTTACAGGTCGTTGCTTATATATATTTGCTTTATTTATTTTTGAAATATTATAATTAATGTTAAGTATAATTTATTTATTGTTAGGTAAGTGATTTTGCTGCTCTTCTCTGACTCAATATCTCATATTCAAGTATAATTTGTTCTTATATTTTTGTTATGTTAGAATTTTGTTAATGTATATAAAAGTTAATGTTTATAATTCGTTCTTATGTTAAAATAAATGTTAATATGCTCACTAGATTTAGCAATTTATAATATTTAATTAACTTTTACTACTTAATTCATTTAATTTATAATAGTTTATTATTATTTTAATTTTATTCTGATTAGGTAATAATGTATATGAACAAAGCTTGGGTGTACAATCAATTAGACAATAGATTTATCAGAGATGATTTTATTACTGATCTTGAATAATTTTTGAACTTTGCTAAAAGTAATCCAAAATGTATGGATGGTGTTATGTTAAAGTGTTCGTGTAATCATAGAAAATGTAAAAATATAAACTACCGTGATGAAGATATGGTGAGAGTACATATATGTAGGAATGGTTTTGTACCAAACTACTATAATTGATACTGTCACGGAGAGCCTTATGTATGTGAATCAATTGGGCCTTTTGTTAGTTCATCATCTTACACTTTTGTTGCATCCCTCGAATCATCAACTAATGATATTGCAATGCAATCAATGGTTCAAGATGCAATGAATGCAATGATTATTCCAACATAGATGAAATATCTGAACCTAAATATCAATAATTATATGAAATGGTAAAGTCTAGTGAAAGAGAATTATGAGAAGACATTCCTTCTGGTCATCTCCAATTATCAGCTAATGCAAGGTTGTTAAATATGAAAGCAGAACATTATTTTTTAGAAGGATGTTATGATGAAATATGTCAATTAATATCTAAGTTGCTCCTTGCTGATAACATAATGACTGATAGCTACTACAATACAAAGAAATTGGTTAAAGGTTCAGGTTTGCTTATAGAGAAGATTGATTGTTATATAAATAACTGCATGATCTATTGGAATAGAGATAATGAACTGAGTAAATGTAAAATTTGTAGTCACCCGCATTATAAGCATCGTGCTCGTATACCAAGGAAGAAGAAGAAAAATATTGCATGGAAAGTCATGTATTATTTTTCATTAGCTGTTAGACTTCAACGCTTATATGCATTTGCCGCTACAACATGTTACATGATGTGGCATCATGAGCATAAGCACGAAGAAGGTATTATGTGTGGGACCGATGCCATCGATTGAGAGGGGGGTGAATATCAACCGTAAAACTTCCCGCGGAAATTTGTCTTTCGTAGACTTCGTTCTAGACTCAGAGTTAGTGCAGCGGAAAATAGAAAGAACGAAAATAACGACAACACAAAATGCACACGGGATTTACTTGGTTCCCAACCCCCCAGGGTCAGTACATCCAAGGCCTAAGCACGAGAACGCCCATCCACTAATGGTCTCCTTTCCGGACTTTCCGGAGGTAGAGAAACCCATCTTACAGTGCACAATTACAATCACAAAGATAGATTAAAAATAATTGCGGAAAATAAATTCAAACCAACAAGAGTCGAAGACTCGGCCGATCTGGAACTCCGAAGTGTCGCGCACTTCCTCCCGGAGCTTCCTTGGTCGTAGAGCCTCGTCATTAGCGCTTTGTCGTTAGTCAGAAAGCTCAGAATGAATCTTGGAAGTTGTGTACAGAGCTGAGGGGTCAAAGCCCTTTTTATAATCTTTATTGGGGCGCCTGTGTTGAAGGGGGTGCCTCTTACAGCTTGGTCAAAGCTTATCTCCGCGCCGAACTCACAGTAGTCGATAAGGCTCTTGACCAGGGCGCCTCATTGAACGCAGGCGCCTCCTTCAATGAGGCGCCTGGCTCCATTAGGGCGCCTTGGTTGATGGGGCGCCCAGGAGCCCTTTTACCAACCTTGTTTGATTGCTTTGTCTTCACTTTTAGGTACTTGCAAGATACATAAATACAAGGCAAACAAGCAGATAATCTTAATCTTAACGAAATGGTTCTGACTTCAGATTTCCCGTGAAACCCTAGGTCGAACCGACGCAAGTTCCCACCCCCGGGAACGTGCCTTTCACCTACTCCTCTCAGGAGGCGGTTGCCACCCAGTCCATTCGGGTGGACTTTTGCTTAGCCTTCGATATTTTCGGATCTCGAGACGTTCGAACCTCGACCCGTCTCTACTTCTGTCCTTAGTCATCGCTCAACTAAGTTGCTCAATCCCTCGGACCAAGACTTCGTGCCCAAACCCTAGGTCCATGACTTAGGTGCCCAGCCCTCGGCCAAGACTTAGTGCCCAATTCCTCGAACCAGGTCTTCGGTGCCCAACCCTCGGCCAGGACTTAGTGTCCAATTCCTCGAACCAGGACTTAGTGCCCAGCTTCACTCACCAGGTCTTAGTGCCCAACCCTCGGTCAGGTCTTAGGTGCCCAGCCCTCGGCCAGAACTTAGTGCCCAATTCTACGAACCAGGACTTAGTGCCTAGGTTAACTAGGACTTTGGTTCACTTTGGTACTCTTTTCATGATTCACCCTTCCCTTGTTCAATGTATCAATGACTTAAGCATATTGTTAAACATTGAAACACTTAGAGGAGGACATCACTGATGCATCTTGCACCAACATTATGTATCATCCCTGTGATTCCCCTGCATGGAAGCATATTGATACTGTATATCCTTCATTTGCAATGGAACCTTGTAATGTCAGATTGAGACTTTCTGCAGATGGTTTTCAGCCATTTGGTTAGTCAGGACAACAATATTCATCTTGGCTAGTAATATTAACGTCTTATAATTTACCTCCATGGATGTGCATGAAAGATGAATTTATGTTCCTTACTGTATTGATTCCTAGTCCAACCAATCCCAAAGAAAATATAGATGTTTTCCTTCAATCTCTAATTGCCGAGTTGAATGAATTATGGAATATAGGGTCAATGACTTATGATGTTTCAAGTAAAATAAATTTTCGTTTGCATGTTGTATTATTATGGATGATTAGTGATTTTCCAACATACTCAATGTTATCTGGATGGAGCACAGCTGGTAAATTAGCATGTCTACACTGCATGATAGATTTTGATGAATTTTCATTACTTTGTAGTGGGAAAGTATCTTGGTTTAATAATCATCAAAAAATTTTACCTGTCGACCACCCTTTCAAGCGAAACAAATAAAATTCCTAAAGAATGTTATAGTCAGAAAACTTTCTCCAATCTATGCTTCAGGTAAAGAGATTATTAAACAAATAGACAGTTATGATTTTCTACCAGTATCTCAACCTGGTTTTGATGACATAAATAAATACATTATTCGAACGTGCAAGTGTGGATGGAAGAAGAGGAGTATTTTTTGGGAGTTGTCATATTCGAAGTATCTTCTCATTTGACATAACTTAGATATCATGCATGTTAAGAAAAATTTCTTTGATAACATCGTTAACACTGTCATGAATGTGCTTAGAAGAACTAAAGACACAGCAAAATCACGTGAAGAATTAAAAGAAATAGTAAACAAACTAGAGTTGCATATGAATCAAACAACCAATATATTTCCAAAGGCTTGTTATACATTGGACAAAGATGGTAAGGAAATTTTATGTAATTGGTTGAGAGAAATAAAATTCCCTGATGGGTATGCCTCAAATACGGCTCGATGCGTAGATATGAACAAGTTGAAGATGTTTAGAATGAAGAGTCATGACTATTATGTGTTCATGAAAAGACTTATTCCAGTAGTTTTTCATGACTTACTTCCACAAAATATTTGGTAAACACTTACAAAATTGAGTCTATTTTTTAAAGATTTGATGGCAAGTGCATTATGATGGATGATATGCTTCGGCTAAAAATAGACATTCCTCTCAAACTATGTAAGCTGGAGCACATATTTCCACCAAGTTTTTTTATTCAATGGAACATTTACCAGTACATTTACCATATGATGCACAAATAGCTGGTCCAGTGCAGTACAGATAGATGTACCCATTCGAACGATTTTTGAGAAAATTAAAAAATAATGTTCGTAACAAAGCAAGAGTTGAGAGTTCAATATGCAATGTCTATTTGGCTGAAGAAGCATCTTCTTTCTGGTCCTATTATTTTGCTGACAATGTGAAAATCAGACATCTTAAGTGTCTTAGAAATTTTGATGATGCTCAACCGAATGACCCATCAATTCTTTCTATTTTCAACTTTCCCGGTAAGCCAATGGGTGCTTCTGTTTCTAGATGGTTAACTGAACAGGAATATGATGCTGCAAGAACATGCATACTCTTAAATTGTGATGAGGTCAAAACATACATTAAATAAGTTGACTTCTCTAATGATTCAATTATCCTATTAATTGTTTCCTTGATATCATAATTGTCTTAAAATATTTCTCTTTCATAGCTTATACGAACAACAACTATATATACAAAATTCATCGCTAAGTGCAAGTGAGGTCGTTGAAAAGTTAGAGGTCGAATTTGCATTATGATTTGAAATATATGTAAGTTGTAATATCTGTTGGATCGTAGAAAATCGATAGAGGGGGGGTGAATATCAATATCAAATTTTCGTAAAACTAAAGCAATTATGCAGCGGAAAATAACAAAGCAATCGCGAACACAAGTTAGTTTTACTTGGTTCGGAGTCGCGGTCGGCTCCTACTCCAAGGCCCACGGTCCTTGACCATTTACGTTGGGCAATTCTATAGTCATCAAAAATCTTTTACAAATTGAGTACAGATATAGAACTGAAAATTGAATTTGCAACACTTTTCGTAAATTAAATTTACCGACGCCCGAGGTGGCTCGAAGTTCGGAGCAGAGGGTCATCGTCGACGCTGGAATCTCGAAGTCGAAGCTTGTCGAAGCGTAGCGCTTGAACGAAAGTGCTTGGAGCGTTGTCAGCGAAGTTATTCGAAGCCTTGGGGGTGAACCCCCTTTTATAGCACCCAAAGGGGCGCCTGTGTCGATGGGGGCGCCTACACGTGGCCTCTCCTACGCAAACTCCTATCCGCAGGTTCGGTCAACGCTTATCCACTTCACAGGGGCGCCTGTGTTGATGGGGGTGCCTGAGTTGACTTGGTCTTAAGGCTTCGTGGTAGCTTGCTTCGTTGGTTTTGGTTTTTGCCTTCCACTGGGGCACCCGTATCCATACGGGCGCCTAGCCCCAGTGAGGCACCTCACTCCTTTGAGGCGCCTCAGCTGCAGAAACACATTCCATCGTTCCCTGCAACCAAGGTTAGTTCCAAAACACAAGAAGCAAAATATGTTAGCAATTATTTGCAGCTTAAGCTGTCTTGGTTCTGACTTTGGGTTTCCCAAATGGAATCCTAGGTTGAACCGACATCTACTGTTCCCTCGCACGGGGAACGCGTCCTCACCTACTCCTCTCGGGAGAATTTACCTTTTGCCAACCGGCTCCTCCAGTTGGACTTTTGCCCAGCTTTACTCACCAGGTCTTCGTGCCCAACTTCCGGTCAAGTCTTCTTGCCCAACTTTCGGTCAGGTCTTCGGTGCCCAGCCCTTTGCCAAGACTTCTTACCCAGTCCTCGACCAGGACTTCTTTTCCCAACTTCCGGTCAGGTATTCATGGCCAGTCCTTGACTAGGACTTCTTGCCTAGTGGACCTAGGACTTTCCTGCACACTTAGTAACCTTGTTAGATCACAATGACACCTTAACTTCTGAACCCTTTGCCATTATCAAAACACAGGTTTGACTTAGGTGCTTCCCGCACCAACAATATCGTCAGAAAATTTATATATTTATGTCTATTCAATTTAGTCTTAATTTATGTTATAATTTATGTAGGTAAAAGACCGCAAAATATCAAATATGCAAAATAATAGAATAATGAATCTTGCATTAAGACTGCTCTGTAAAATAAAAGTCTACTCTGGATACTATGTTAATTGGCTAAGATTCCACATGGCACAACGAGATTCAAAGAGATTAACATATAATTCTGAAGTTTGTGATAAAGAATATATCGACAACAATAACACAGAATTTGATTACTATAGTAGACTTGAAAAAATCATACAGATTGAATATCCTGCATTACCTATAAAATGGTATGTGTTGTTTAAATGTTCATGGTATACTCCGACCCTAAGAACAGGTACAAGAATACATCCAAATGATAAATTAGTGGAGGTTAATAAAAATAGAAGGTTCAACAAATTTGAACCTTTCATTTTTGGGGTACAAGCAAGTTAGGTTTTTTACCTTGAATACCCTATGAAAAGAAGAAGATTTAGTGAATGGTTGATAAAGCCTCGCTCGACTATAGAAATACTGAACACCATCACTGCTCAAAATTATGATGCATTTCAGAATGACGAAGTAGAGAGACATTTAGTTGATTCACAACTCTCATCCACATCTGATTTACTTGTAGATGTTAATGTGACTTGCGAGAATATAGATGATGGAGAGATGTCTAGTAGTAACGATCTTGTTGAACTATCAGAGTCTAGTGTGGAGAGGACATAGATGTTAATGATATTTAAATAGTATCATTATTGTTCATCTAGTAAGTTATGCTTTCATATTGTTTTGTATTTTTATTACCCTATTACTCACCTTTATTATGATATGTTGTTATATATTATTTTGTAAACATTTCTACGGCAGAGCAGCAGGCAGTAATTCCTCGTGGCCATCATGTTTTACGAGTTGTTAGAGAAGTGTAAGTATTTGTTGTTATTAGTAATTAATGTTCATATATTATTTTTAATATCTTATTAATATGTTTATTTTTATTATGCAGTTTTACTCCAGATGGTCATCATAGGGTTTCTAATTATATCATAAGTAAATTTAAAGAATGAGCATGTAGATCTACAACATGGAGGTATGTAGATCATGAAATGAAGATATTTTATTATAATGAATTTATAGTAAGTAAAATCAATATATATTTGGTTTTTATATTATATTTACTCATTACTATGCTAAATTTTGAATTTATATTTGTAGAAAAGATATACATGGGAGGAGAGTCAGGAGGAAATTTTTAAAACAATATGGAACATTTATTGTGGCATGCTTTACAAAGACTACCTCTATTATATCAGACAAAAGGGCATAAAATCGACCTATGTTTCTGAGGAGATATAGAGTGCATGGATAACCACCTGGGATGAACAGAGGTGGAAAGAAAATGTCGATAAGGCTTGAGCTAATAGAGACACCGAGCTAGGTGACCCGAGTACCAGAACTGCTCGACATACATCTGGTTTAAAATCTATGGTAAAGCATGCTCTTGATTTTGTGAGTTTAATTTAAAGTTGATATAAAGTATAATTTTTATTTATTACCATACTTGTATGATATTTGTCTAATATATCTATGTATATAGGAATGAGAGCTAGCTCGACCACCCACCAATATAGAGGTCTTTATGAAGACCCACAAGAAAAAAGATGGCACATTCGTTGATTCTCATTATGTGTCTATCCATGTAAAAACATTACTTAGTTTTTATTTGCTTACCTTTAGTACTTTTCATCGAATTACTTTTTAATCATGTTATATTTTACAATACAGGCGAAAATCACTGAGAGAATCGCTCAAGCATCTCAGCCTATAGTAGAGGGGGAGAGTCACAATCTCTATCGGCACTTAATGACATATATTATGATGTTGTCGGTGGGCTGACAAAGAACTCGACTCTCTATGGTCATGGCTCTCAGGCTAAAGTTGTATTTGATGATCGCTTGAGGACTCCGAGGGGTAGTTCCAGTTACTGTTCAGCTTATTCTAGTGAAATGCATAGGATATTAGAAGAAAATCGAGATTTTTTGTACACTCAAGTTGATAATGCAAGTAGAGATGA
Organism: Boesenbergia rotunda; assembly: GCA_024364735.1. NCBI lineage: Eukaryota > Viridiplantae > Streptophyta > Magnoliopsida > Zingiberales > Zingiberaceae > Boesenbergia > Boesenbergia rotunda. Next base: position 213,676 of record JAGFNQ010003816.1, on the reverse strand, counting down.
AGAGCATCAGAAGCTTATAGCAGAAAATAGAGAACTCATGAGTTATATGCGATCCCTTTTAGCTTCTTTGCCTCGTCGGCCATCACAGGACACTCCAGAGTCCTATCACTTGGTTGATTAAGTTTTTTTGAGGTATGTTCAATTATATATTAATTTTTAATTTACAAATAATATATCGTTGGATGTGTATTTTTTCATATATTAAACCTTGCAAAATTTATTTATTCTGTTTATATAGTCTACTAATATGTTGATTTGATTTTTGTTTCAGGGTTCCTCTGTGATATTTTATTTATATTCAACCGTATCTGATATTTGATTCAGGTATTTTTTATTATAATTAAAATTAGTTATACATTCCATGTAAAATATATAATTATATATCATTCTAATCATAATATATTATATTTTAACTTTTTTCAGATTTTTTATATCGATCTTATTATGAACGGATATTGTTAGGCATCTATATTCATTTGTAAGTTTTTTTTTGTTGAATTCATATTTAGATACTTTAGGGTTTAGGGTTTGTGATTAGATAATTTAGTTTTTTTTTTATTCGGCAATTTACCAAAAGGCGTACCCAATAATTGGTATTTACCAAAAACGTACCATGATTTCATTGTTACCAAAGGGCGCACCTATTTTAGTGAACTTCCTCTAATACCCCTCCTGCCAAATACTGCATGTCTTTCTCTTTCTCTTTCTCAGTAACAAATCACCAGGCAATGGAATCTGCTTTTTCAGATTTGGTATTTTAAAATAATATATTTAGGAATTGGTTAAAAAACGTAAGGTAAAGAAAGAAAAAAATTATTTCCATTAACAGAAAGTTCTCTTCCAAGTGATTTTAAAAAACTAAAGTGATGAAATTTTATATTTGATTAATATAAATTAATATATTAAATAATATTTAAAAATATATTAATATATAACAAAGACTTAAAATTTAAAAAGTCTGAAATCTTTTTATTTCAGACTAAGTGTAGACCTGAAATCTTAATCAAAAGATTTCAGGCCCACACTGGGCCTGAAATAAAAGATTTCAGTCTTTGTTATATTAATATATAACAAAGACTTAAAATTTAAAAAGTCTGAAATCTTTTTATTTCAGACTAAGTGTAGACCTGAAATCTTAATCAAAAGATTTCAGGCCCACGCTGGGCCTGAAATAAAAGATTTCAGGCTCAGCGTGGGCCTGAAATAAAAGATTTCAGGCCCAGCATGGGCCTGAAATAGAAATATTTCAGGCCCAGCGTGGGCCTGAAACAAAAGATTTCAGGTCCTGCATCGGCCTGAAATCATGTGTTATGATAGGGTTTTTTACGTAGGCCTGAAACATAAAGAAACATCTCTTTATATTTTTAAAATCACAATAAAAATCACTGAGAAAGACTACCTTACGTGAGATATTCTAATTAATATAAAACATACATTATATTAAAAATGAACTTATATATATATATATATATATATATATATATATATATATATCGATTCTTATATATATAAAAAAAAGCAACTTTAGGGCCTGAAATCAATTGATTTCAGGCCCACGCTGGGCCTGAAATAAAAGATTTCAGGCCCAGCGTGGGCCTGAAATAGAAATATTTCAGGCCAACGTGGACCTGAAACAAAAGATTTAGGTCCTGCATCGGCCTGAAATCATGTGTTATGATAGGGTTTTTTACGTAGGCCTGAAACATAAAGAAATATCTATTTATATTTTTAAAATCACAATAAAAATCACTGAGAAAGACTACCTTACGTGAGATATTCTAATTAATATAAAACATATATTATATTAAAAACCAACTTTATATATATATATATATATATATATATATATTATATATATATATATATATCGATTGTTATATATAAAAAATAACTTCAGGACCTGAAATCTTTAATTTCAGGCCCTACATGATTATATAAAATTAATAAATATAAAAAAATAATTAATAGACATAATAATATATATTGATCGGCAAAATTAAAGATATAAGGATGATTTATTAAAACGAGCTATGATTCTACATTATTATTGTATCGTTCTGTGCCAACTGATACAGTCTGAGAACATCAGTGGGTTTTGACCAAAACCCACTGATGGATCTCCCATATCTGGATTTCTGAAAACCCTATATCAATAGACATGATTGACCTAGGAGAAGATGTTTTAGGTGTCCAAACATCTATACACTCTATATCACCAATGCAATAGGAGTAGTTTAGAAATATCAGTGGGTTTTGATCAAAACCCACTGATGGACCTACCATATGTAGATTTCTGAAAACTCCATATGAATAGAGAGGGTAGAGTTAGGAGATGATGTTTTAGGTGTCCAAACATCTATATATTAGATATCACCAATGAAATAGGAGTAGTTTAGAAATATCAGTGGGTTTTGACCAAAACCCACTAATGGATCTCCCATATCTGGATTTCTGAAAACTCCATATAAATAGAGAGGGTAGAGGTAGGAGAAGATGTTTTAGGTGTCCAAACATCTATATATTAGATATCACCAATGTAATAGGAGTAGTTTAGCCATATCAGTGGATTTTGGTCAAACCCCACTGATATTTCTAAACTACTCCTATTGCATTGGTGATATAGAGTGTATAGATGTTTGGACACCTAAAACATCTTCTCCTATCTCTAACCTCTCTATTCATATGGAGTTTTCAGAAATTCAGATATGGGAGGTCCATCAGTGGGTTTTGGTCAAAACCCACTGATATTTCTAAACTACTCCTATTTCATTGGTGATATCTAATATATAGATGTTTGGACACCTAAAACATCATCTCCTAACTCTACCCTCTCTATTCATATGGAGTTTTCAGAAATCTAGATATGGTAGGTACATCAGTGGGTTTTGATCAAAACCCACTGATATTTCTAAACTACTCCTATTGCATTGATGATATAGAGTGTATAGATGTTTGGACACCTAAAACATCTTCTCCTAGGTCAATCATGTCTATTGATATAGGGTTTTCAGAAATCCAGATATGGGAGGTCCATCAGTGGGTTTTGGTCAAAACCCACTGATGTTCTCATGATACTGTATCAGTTGGCACAGAACGATACAATAATAATGTAGAATCATAGTTCGTTTTAATAAATCATCCTTATATATTTAATTTTGCCGATCAATATATATTATTATGTATATTAATTATTTTTTTATATTTATTAATTTTATATAATCATGTAGAGCCTGAAATCTTTTGATTTCAGGCCCTGCTCAAGGCCTGAAATCAATATTTCAGGCCCTGAAGTTATTTTTTTATATATAAGAATCGATATATATATATATATATATATATATATAAGTTGGTTTTTAATATAATCTACGTTTTATATTAATTAGAATGTCTCAAGTAAGGTAGTCTTTCTCAGTGATTTCAAAAATATAAAGAGATGTTTCTTTATATTTTAGGCCTACGTAAAAAACCCTATCATAACACATGATTTCAGGCCGACATAGGGCCTGAAATCTTTTGTTTCAGGCCCACGCTGGGCCTGAAATATTTCTATTTCAGGCCCACGCTGAGCCTGAAATCTTTTATTTCAGGCCCAGCGTGTGCCTGAAATCAAAATGCAGGGCCTGAAATCAAAGATTTCAGGCCCTAAAGTTGCTCTTTTTATATATATAAGAATCGATAGATAGATATATGTATATATATATATATATAAAAGTTCGTTTTTAATATAATGTATGTTTTATATTAATTAGAATATCTCACGTAAGGTAGTCTTTCTCAGTGATTTTTATTGTGATTTCAAAAATATAAAGAGATGTTTTTTTATGTTTCAGGCCTACGTAAAAAACCCTATCATAACACATGATTTCAGGCCCACGCTGGTCCTGAAATCTTTTATTTCAGGCCCAAGCTGGGCCTGAAATCTTTTGATTAAGATTTCAGGTCTACACTTAGTCTGAAATAAAAAAATTTCAGACTTTTTAAATTTTAAGTCTTTGTTATATATTAATATATTTATTAAATATTATTTAATATATTAATTTATATTAATCAAATATAAAATTTCATCACTTTAGTTTTTTAAAATCACTTGGAAGAGAATTTTATGTTAATGGAAATAATTTTTTTCTTTCTTTACCTTACGTTTTTTAACCGATTCCTAAATATATTATTTTAAAATATCAAATCTAAAAAAGCAGATTTCATTGCCTGGGGATTTGTTACTAAGAAAGAAAGAGAAAGAGAAAGACATGCAGTATTTGGCAGGAGGGGTATTAGAGGAAGTTCACTAAAATAGGTGCGCCCTTTGATAACAATGAAACCATGGTACGTCTTTTGGTAAATACCAATTATTGGGTACGCCTTTTGATAAATTGCCGTTTTTATTAGATAATTTAGTTTTTTTATTAGATAATTTAGTTTATGCGTAAGTGATTTCATAGATTCTTATTTGAGTTTATGCGTATTTTGTTATGATGTTTAGATGTTTTGGCTATGCGTTGTTTTGGCTATGTTTGGATGTTTTGATACCTTCGAATGTATTGGATATGTTTTGTATGTGTTTTGTATATTGTTTTGAATGTGATTGTATAAATTGTATATGTTGTGATTGGATTATATAAATTGTATACATGGTAATCCCAAATACAAATGAAACCATGCAATTTTTTTTTTCAATTATCGACGATTTCTGACAGAAATAAATTTCTCTCAGAAGATATCGAAACTTTATTTCCGACGGAAATTGTGATTCCGTCAAAAATTTTCGATGGAAATTATCTACTTCCGTCGGGAATTTCCGATGGAAAATGTGATTCCGTTAGCCCTTTTTTCCAACGGAATTTTATTTCCGTCGAAATTTTATTTCTACGGATCTTTCTTCCGTCGGGAAAAGCACCGACGGTATGAAATTTCCATCAATAATTTGTTATCGACGGATTTTACACAGATGGAAAAAATTTTGTCAGAATTCTATCGATAACTGCGTTTATCGTCGGAATTTCGTCAATAATTTTCATCGACAATGCTGTTTATTTTTGTAGTGGTTGCTTACATATTTCATAAAATTTAAATGATATTATCAGGCGGTTTCGAATTAAAAAAAAATTTATATTTAAAAAAAAAAAATAAAAAAAAAAAAAAAAAAATTTACTGATATTTTGATATTTTTTAAAAATACATAATTTTAAAATTTATATTATATTTATTAATTTGTATTATTTTTATATTAAATCATATCATTTAATTAATTTTTTGAGTATTCATATTATTATATATATTACTAAAAAAAAAATTTAAAAAAACCTGATCCTGTACCATTACATCTTGATTTTCTCATTTTCTATGTATCTTCAAATTTGTTTGGGTTTATTAAGGATAAATTAAATATCATAATTTTCATTTGGATTTTTTTATACTTTCAAAATTTAGATGATGAATCTACTTCTTTTAGGGAGTGTTTGGGAGAGCTTCTACTACATGTTTTTTAGATTCTGGTTACACAGAATCACTTTTGAGTGTTTGAGAAGGCTAGATTCTGCTTTAGCTTCTGTTACTTTTGCTCAGAAGTTAAAGCAATAATTTGATGCTTCTATCTGCTTCTGCTTTTTTATTTATGATATAACATTAAAAAATAATATTTATATTCTTAAATAATATAACATTTTACCTGATTATCACTTGCCGCTATATATATTAGATTTATATAAATTATATTATTTTTTATTTTTTTATTAATTTTATATATTTTTTCAAATATTCAAATTATAAAAAAATTAATTTTAATACTATATTTAAAATGTAATAATAATTATATCACTATTTAAAATATAATAATAATTACATGAACAAATTATTGATAATATCGAAATTATATTTAAATAATTAAATAATAATTAATTTATATAGTTTAAGGATATTATTGTCATTCAATTAAAAATTAAGCTTGGAAGTAATTATTCTCCCAAACACTCAAACTTTATCTTGTATCAGCTTTTGACTTCTATTTTCAAACACTACTTATTTTAGCTTCTTACTAACTTCAAGATAATCACTAAAAGAATCACTTTCAAGAAGTAAAAGCTCTCTCAAACACTCCCTTATTATAATAAGTGAAAATCAATTGAGATTTTAAAATTAAAAAATAGAATATAAAAGATGATAGAGAAATGATAAAATACGTATTTATTTATAAAATTTGGAGAATAATAGACTCTAAATTGATTTTAAAAGTTGAATAATCTTAATCATTCAAAAAAAATTAAAAACGCTGCTCTTTTCCTCTAACAATCAAAATCATTAGTCACAATTCTAACCGTCGAAATTTTTTTTATTCTTATCCTCTGACTTTTAAATCACATTAACATAAACTAACATTGAATAAAACATAGTGTCTTACTCTCTTTTTTATAATTGATTAATTATTAAAAAATTAATTTATATATATACATATTAATCTATTATATTACAGTTGGTTAAGATATTTAATTATCATCCCAAACACATGGATTCAAGTCTTGTCAATTTAAATCTTTTTAACTAAATTTTCATTAAAAAAACATCTGTATATATATAAAAAAATCAATTGGATTGACGGTTCGATTCATTGAGCCATTGAATCGGTTGAGAGCCGGATCAATTACGATTGCTTGATAACTAAAAGTGTAAAACAGTCAAGTCGTTTGTGAATTATTTGGGTCTTAAAGCTCAAGTTTAATAATATTTAATTTATGAGTTTGTGAACTTTTTTAATTAGACACTTGAGCTCAAGTTTAATAATATTTAATTTATGAATTTGTGAGCATGTTTATTTAGAAACTCCTGAATATGAATGTTAAGATATTTATTTATTTTATTATATATATATATATATATATATATATAATTAAATGTCTAAATAATGAGTATAATAATATATTATTAATTATTTTAATTAATTATTTCAAACGGACTCAAATTAAATTAGTATTTATTTATCTTATTATATTTATATATATAATTAAATATCTATTAATTATTATAATTAATTATTTTAAACGAACTCAAATTAAATTAGTATTTATTTATCTTATTATATTAATATATAATTTAATATCCATAAATAATAAATATAATAATATATTATTAATTATTTTAAACGAACTCAAATTAAATTAATTTTTATCAAGTAGAAGTTGAACTTAAACTATTTAATTTTATTATAAATCGAGCTAAACTCAAAAATTAAAATTCAAATCAAGTTTGAGCTGAATTCGAGTTTAAAGATAACGAATTAAATTTGAACTTGAGTTTTTTTTACTATTTGACTCATCTCGATTCGATTACATCTCTATTGATAACCGAGTTAACGAATAATTGGCTGTCCCATCTTGTTATGGGTCTGGACCGATTCTGTTTGGATCCGATCCGTGATCTACATCAGCCATCCCTTTCTGATTTGTAATCTATCACGATTAAAATTGCTTGGGTAAGGCATTAGGTAATTTCTTCTCCACCGCATCCAGAAATTTCTTCAACCAGCGCGCCACAAGTGTCCAAGCCATCAATTTCAGGTGCCAAATACGCCGCCTTCCAAATCTCTCGACGCGTGTATGCCGACTTTCCGACACCGCCGCTTCCGTCTGCGTGCCCACCACGAGGAGATAGGTCCGTCGCGTGCCGACGATCAGCTTGGAATCTGCTGCGGTCTCATTTTTGTCCGGAGACGTTGACGCTTTCAATCAAATAATAATTATAATATTTTTTAAAAAAAAAAGAATCAAAATCATAAGCATCAGATATTTTTTATTTCATATCCTAACATTTTAAATTCGATTCAAATCACTTCGAAATTATTTTAAATTAATTTTAAATCACTTAAATCGTCTTAATTAAAATTCAAATTCTAAATATTATTATATAAAATATTTTTTTAATTTTAATTAAAATTATTTAAATTTTATCAAAGTTATTATAAAATTTTAACCACTCCTAATTAACTATTAAAATATTACAACAATTTTGTATTAATTATTATAAGCCATAACGATTACTCGGTAGTTATGTTCTAACAGTTCGTACGATTACCGTTATAATGTAATTCTTACATATTCTTGAAACATTGATGGAAGGTTGTTTTAATTTTTTTTAATATATATTTTTAATAATTTACCTAATTTAAAACGTTTTTTTTAATTTTTTAAATTGAAATCCTGGTTCTGATGCGTGTATCTCTGCACCATACCTCTTCAATCATTGTGGGCTCCAACGGCTTAGTTAGCTCCTCCCCCGGGTCCGGTCCTGCCATGCCCGGTCGGACCGGCGACAGCATGGACCGCTTCATTAATTATTGACGTAATCATACTGTAGCAAGACGAAGAAAGGAAGCTTCCGGGTTGGTGGCGAACTGAGGCCTGATGTCGATAATTGAGTTGGGGGTGGGCTCGACCGGCACGGTCAGTCCTCCATCAGTCAGTGTAGACGTAACTCATCCCTCGACTTCTTCCTTTTGTTTTGTTGGGCAGGGGAAAAACAATAAAAAAAAATAAAAAAATAAAAAACTAATAAATAATCTGATGGTAAAAGATATAAAGTCGTCTTAGCGATTTTTTTTTGGGTACGATCTCATATATTTTAGAGTGGAATAAATTGTGAATCTTTCGAAAATCAAACTATAAAAATATTACACTGATTTCAAATTTTATCCGAGTAAATTCAGGCTACACCAATCAACCGTATACATCGTAGGACTTAGTCATCCCTCGACTTCTTCCATATTGTTGTTACTTCCTAAAAAAACTAAATAATGAAAATTACGCAAATCAACGGATATTTTCGTATTCAATATAAATCGGTCCTAATATATCTATGGCGATTGAATCGGAATTACTATTGAGTGAAAGGACCATTCATTATTATTTTAGATATTTTTATTCAATATTTAATTTTTAGTTATCATTTATTTTATGATTTTTTTAAATGGGGCATAAATTTTAGGATGTTGGGCTTTTGAACTATCCGTCATGAGTATTTTTCAATTTATCATAGTGACCGATAGTAAATTTTCGTAGACCCGAATCGGCCGTCCGAGGTTCGATGTTACCCAACCTAGTTAATTATTTTTATTTCCACGGGATGAACTGATGATTAGTACATAGATATTACCATCTTGAGGTATGAGGTCAAAAACTAACAAAACCAGTGTGCCCACCCTCTCTATATATTTGTCACAGTATCCGAGCTAGTAGCCCCCATGATTTACCTCCTCTGTATTGACCATAGGACAGATTGACGAGGCATTGGAGGTGAACGGACCACCTTTGGTCACCTAAACCATTTGCATGGGGAAAAAATCGAAGTGATAATTGATAAATTCAGAATAAATAAAAAAACGCTCATAACAGATTGTCTAAAAACTATGTATCTCATGATTGTGTAACCTATTTAGAGAAAAAATTCTTATAAAATGCATCGTAAATAGGGATCAAATCATATATATCTGAGTAAAAACTTGACATCCTTCCTATATCATAGTACAAGGGCGAAGTGATAATTGATAGAAAAATAGTAAGCATGTTAAGTAACATCGAACCTGAGATGATCAATTCAATCCCAAAAAAAAATTTATCGATTGTCAAAATAAATCAGAAAAATATACATGAAAATCCATCCTTATAATTAACAGTCTCATATATTGTTGGAGGATTTTTCCGAGATTTTATACTAAATTGAAATTACAAAAAACAATTTCAACTTATCTCTGTTGAGTGGCCGAGTTGAAAACCGAAGCTGCCGAGTGAGATCCGAGTGGCCGAGTGAGGTCCGAGTGGAATCTCCCGACCCGAGCAGGCTTTCCCGAGTGGCCGAGTGAGATCCGAATGAAATCTCCCGAGAGGCCGAGTGAGCTCCCGAATGAAGTTTCCCGAGCGGCCGAGTGAGCTCCCGAGTGGCCGAGTGAGCTCCCGAATGAAGTTTCCCGAGCGGCCGAGTGAGCTCCCGAGTGGCCGAGTGAGCTCCCGAATGAAGTTTCCCGAGCGGTCGAGTGAGCTCCCGAATGAAGTTTCCCGAGCGGCCGAGTGAGCTCCCGAGTGAAGTTTCCCGAGCGGCCGAGTGAGCTCCCGAGTGACGTTTCCCGAGCGGCCGAGTGAGCTCCCGAGTGACGTTTCCCGAGCGGCCGAGTGAGCTCCCGAGTGGCCGAGTGAGCTCCCGAGTGACCGAGAGAGGTTTCCGAGTGGAGTTTCCCGACCGGGATCTCCCGAACAGCAGTAGGACGTCTCCCGACCGGGGAGTTGCTGAGGCCTGCGTAGCGCAGTTTCCTTGAAACAGATTCGTCCTCCTCCGGCGGTGCTTCGAGGCTCAGATGGACTTCCGTCTCTCAGGATACAACAGCAGACCACGGGCACAACGGAGCACTCGTTGCTCGTGGCGAACTGAGGAGGTACCCGACTGCTATCAGCGGGGTCGGGAGCGAGGTGGAGTGGAGAAGAATTTCGCACTGCGTCTCTGCCTGTGCGTCTCTTTCTTTGCTCTCGGTCACGACCTCCTTTTATAGGCTCAGACCTCGCAGTATTAAATGACGAATTAATCGTCATTTAATGGCATTTACCCGACCAGATCCAAACGTCTGGGGGTTACTGATCTCGCATTAAACAAATTTTGCCCCGACCGGTCCGACATTCGACGTGCGCGGGTCGTGCATGCACACGAGTTCACTTGGTTCAGTACAAATCCGGGTCCTGGATTTGCACCCCCCTGCGCACCCACGCTTGAGAGAGAGCCTCTCCCCTAGCATTTGTTCACAACTACCATGCTTGTGATACAATATAAACCAAATATTTTGCCTTAAACTCCCAATGTGGGACTAAAGCCCCCCTCTCAAGGGGGCCCTTTTATTCTCCTCCTCACTTTCTACTCAAGAGAAAGTAACAATGTGGGACTAAAAGTCCCTCCACCTCTTTTCCATTCACACCATATATCCTAAGATATATAACATATATATTATTTACAAGGGAAAAAATAATTAGTAAGGTTTTTCCAACCTCAGATGACTGACTCGGACCCATAGAAATTTTTCACCAATCGTTAGGGTAAATTGGGAATTGCTCGCGGCGGACGGTCTAGAAGTCCAGTGTCTCAGAGTTCACATTCCATTTGCAGAAAAATTTCTACAAAATACGTCATAGCTGAAGATCAAACCGCAAATATCTTAGATAACAATTAATCATCCTTCTACTACACCATAACCTGAGAGCCATTATTTACAAGGGAGAACAAGGAGATGGATGGAATCGATGGTTTAAATCACTAATGTTGGACCAGATAGCAGGCGAACCTGGAGTGATCGGTCCAACCCCATGGAAATTTCCCACCAGTTACTGGGATAAATCGAGAAGCGCTCGCGGTGGCCGGTCTAAAAGCCCAGCGTCTCAAGGTTCGCATCCCATTTGAATTTTTTTTTTTTTGCAAAATACGCCTAGTGAGGGATGAATCGTGAATATTTGAGATAACGACTAATTACCATACCACTGCACCATGATTCCGAGGCGAATCGATGGTTTTAATCATCCATCGATGCAAAAAAAGGTGGAATCGCCACCTTACCGGCCCCTGGCCCCGGGCCCACAAGTGTCCAGAGGGGATAAATTACGGTTTTACTGGTGGAGTAAGGCGCCTGGGGCCGAGAGGATTTAAACCAGCAGACCAGATTTTTACCTTCGTATTCGACTGGTGACTTTTGAACCTGAAACTTTCGATACAAACAGCCAAAGTCTTACCAACCGAGAGCCCGTTGGAGAATCGATGGTTTTAATCATCCATCGGGAGAACGAGGAGATGGTCGATGATTTTAATCAATTACTTCAACCCAAAGCATTGGGAGGTGAGTCGAGAGATGAAGCTTCCCCCAGATACGACTCGACTCCCTCCTTATCTTCTTCTCCATTAAATTCAATCGAAGCAACTTCCTTCCTTTCTCACACTTCTCTCTTCTCTTCTCTTCTCTTCTCCTCGATTATTTCTTAGTGAAATAAACTCACGTACCTACTTTAATTAATTTGAGGCGGCCGGCTGATGACTCCGATTAAGGCTTCCCCGTCGTCCGCCGCCGCCGCCACCTCGCCCCACTGCTCGCAGCCCAAGAATCCACGCGGCGGCCAGCTGGAAGGACCAGTGCGTGCTCGCCTTCGCTCGGCCTCGTTCCACCACGGTCCTGCCGCCGCCGCGGTGGCGGCGTCGCCGCCTCCGGAAAACCGCCAGATGCGGCGGCCGAAGACGCAGCCCGAGCTGCTATGCCGCGGCGCGGCTACGTCGTCGTCGCCGTCATCGTCACCGTCCCCGACGAGGGTGCCGGCGAAGGTGCTGGTGAACGTGGCGGTGCAGCGGAGCCTGGGCCCAGTGCAGGTGGTGGCGTCCACGGACTGGACCGTCGGCGAACTGGTGGCCGCCGCGCTGGCGCGCTACGAACGGGAGTGCAGGCGACCGACGCTGCCGGCCGCCGACCCGTCGACCTTCGGGCTCCATTACTCCCAGTTCAGCCTCGAATGTAAGAAAAAATTAAACCTCGATCGATCGTCAAATTCAGCTACATCCATTTAAAATTCTGATAATTCGATCTAATCGAATTATATATCAGGTCTGAATCCTGAAGAAAAGCTCATCAATTTGGGATCGAGGAATTTCTTCCTGTGTCTCAAGCCAGCTCCTCCCCCTGCTCCGGAAACCGCGGAATCGAACTCCTCCTCCAGCGGCTCCGGGGCAGCGGCGGCGGCTTCTTGCTCGAAGCAAGCCGAGAAGGAATCGAAGATGCGCCCCTCGTGGTTAAGTTTCATGGATTGTTTGCTATAATTAGCGCGCAAACGCGACTTGGATCTGGCAGTGAAAATTTCCAGATGTGTTCTCTTGTATGGAAAGAATTATCCTGCTATAATTAATTAATTTGTTGCTGTTATTGCAATTATTAGCAGAGAATTAATATTAATTTTAGCAGAGACTTAATATTAATTTTAGCCTCACATGCCTACTACTTGAATGTCCCACACTTTTCTGCCCAGAAATTATAAGTTCCTTAAATTTGATTTTTTTTAAATAAAAAATAAAATTTTCAAAGAAAAATAATTCGGTAATTTTACTAAACTGGGCAAGTAGATTTGTGTATCTAATTTTCATAATATTAAAATCATGCCTTTATAGTTGACACACTTACTATTTGTATTGGTAATTACATTAATATATCTTAAGGCTAAATTTTAGTAAGCACAACAAAATTAGATTAGACATCTTATCTCTTTTATATAAAGAATCGTTATATTAGGATAGAATATCCACCGTGATAGGAGTGCAAACGAATTTAGTTGGTTTGTTGGCTTTTCGAGTCGGCGCGAAAAATATTTGATTTGTATGCAAAATTATCGACTTCAAGCCGAACACAAACATGCTCGATAATTTTTTTGAGTAAAATTCGAACTTATAATATTTTGTTCGATTGTTCACGAACTACTCGTAAGCCGAATTCGAATTGAATTCTAATTATTTTTATATAATTTTAATTTAAATATACTCTTAATATTAAGGTTCGAATAATTCGAATCAAAATCAAATTTAAGTCCTTTCGAATTATAATTCAAATATACTCGAATTAAGGTTTGGACAATTTGAATTAAGTTGAAGTCTGGATTTTATTTCGAATCAAACTCAAGATAAAATTATTTGAATTTTAGAGCTTCGAATATCTTATATATTTTCAAGCTCCAACTCAAATATCAATATTTCCATAATATTCAACTCGATTTGATTCGTTTACACCTCTAGTCTATATTTAATCATGGAGCTGACAATACTCGAAGCCAACCTATACGGTTTCGTAAAATGCCAAAAGTAGCTTTGCAACCAAATGTATTCCTCCTTGATGAATAATTTAGCCAGTGTTTGGTTCATTTGCTCAATAGGTCAATTTGAGCCATTTGAATTATTAGATGGCAAAAGGTTATTCATTCGTTTTTAACATCGTCAATCAGCTCTAAGGCCAAGACAGAAGAGATAAATCATAAAAGCTATTAACTCGAATACTATGGTTAGTATGTGAGAAGGGCGGACACATTGACGTTGCCAAATTTTAATCCCAAAATTCAAGATGTAACACTGTATGTTTTAGTCATCAATTCATCATGTAGAGATAGTAATTGACCATTTGAACTAATAGGGGCGGTTAATATGGTTGATTTTATTGGTCCAATTGATTTGTAAAATCATTAGGAGTGATTGCATCAAATATAAATTTAGTATTGGGAAATTTGATAAAATTGATTGATGGAAGAGTTTGGGGAGTGATTGGAACCAATATAAATTTAGTAATGGGTAATTTGATCGAATTTGTCAATCGAAAAGTGTAGGGTGATCCTTTGATCAATCGGTTTTACTTGTCAAACCAAGCTATTTAACCAATTCAATATTAATAATTAGTGTAAAAAATAATATCCTTCATTCTAAACAGTTTAATATTATTGATTTATCTGCCGAAATCAATAAGAGGTGGACCGAGTTATATATCAATTCTCATAATTTAGATGCTTACAAATTAAATGAATGCTGAAGATTGAAAACAAACAAAAAATAAATAAAATAAGAGAGCCCGAGAATATTCATTTAATAAGCATAAAACACATGTATGTTTTATTAATATTTTATTTTTCATTATCATTGCTTATAATTCTAGAATACATTAAATATTATTAAATTATTTGAGAAATACTTTTTTAAAAATAAATATTTTATGTGAAACGAGGGAATCTAATCTTCACAACTATAGTTCATCTGGCATTGATTGCGATAGAACAATTTTTTTTATGATCTTATTCTTGCGAGACAATTAAAATATATATCCGTTACGATTTTATAAAAACATATATATTTAATTTTAAATGGATAGACATTCTTGCCCACTTAATCTAGTTCATATCCTAATCATCAACTTTAAGTAACCCAATTCAATTGATTCTACCCAATTAGTACAATTAAATTAACCACCTAATAAAATATCTCTATTTGATTTACATACCCAAGCACACATAATTTGATCCAACTATGATAAATTTTACAAGAATTTTTCTCTAAATAGAGCAAGCAATCATGGAATACGGCTTTTTACCAAAGGGTGTATCTAAGAATTAGTATTTACCAAAAGGCGTACCATGATTTCATTTTTACTAAAGGGTGCACTCATTTTAATAAACTTCCCCATATACCCCTCCCGCTAACTACTGCCTTTCTCTTTCTCTCTGCTAACTACTGCCTTTCTCTTTCTCTCTATCAGTAACGAATTCCGAGACATCTGAAGATGCTTTTTCAGATTTTTTTTATTTTAAAATAATATATTATGGAATTGGCTAAAAAACATAAGGAAAAATCGAAAAAATATTTCAGTTAAAAAAATATCTCACCCAGTGTGATTTTAAAAATATAAAGTGATGATTTTTTATATTTGATTAATATAAATTAATATATTAAATAATATTTAACAAATATATTAATATATTAAAAAAACTTGAAAATTTTGATTTCAGACAGCTGAGGGCCTGAAATCTTTTGATTTCAGGCCCACGCTGAGCCTGAAATCTTTTGATTCAGGTCCGATGTGGACTCAATTTTTTTTTCTATTTTAATAATATATTAATATATAAAAAAAACCTATCAAAACACGTAATTTCAAATTAAAACGTAATGTCTGAAGTCACGCTAAAAGGGCCTGAACACATATGTGTTTAGACCCTCCAGGCCTAAGGAGGGTCTGAACATTATCTTGGATAAAAATATCTAAGTAAATTAAATAAAAAAATCAATAGTTCTAGTTAGAGTTGAGCTAGGAAATGATATTTTTGGTGTCCAAACTTCTAATGATTATAATTTATGTTGCAATGGGAGATTTTTTGGTCTATCAGTGGGTTTTCACCAAAACCCACTGATCAACCTAGGATATTTGGATTTCTCAAAATCCAATATCAATAGTTAGAGTTGAGCTAGGAGATGGTATTTTTGGTATCCAAACTTCTAATGATTATAAATTATGTTGAAATAGGAGATTTTTAGGTCTATTAATGGGTTTTCACCAAAACTCACTGATGGACCTAGGATATTTGGATTTCTCAAAATCCAGTATCAATAGTTAAAGTTGAGCTAGGAGATGGTATTTTGGTGTCCAAACTTCAAATGATTATAAATTATGTTGTAATAGGAGTTTTCTAGGATGAATAAGTGGGTTTCGGTGAAAACTCACTGATAGACCTAAGATACTTAGATTTCTTCATACTTGATATCTCTATTTAGAATTTACTTAGGAGATGTTATTTCTGTTGTGCAAACTTAGTACCAATAATTTTCAGTTATGTTTTCTAACCGTATCAGTTGGCACACAAAGATGTATAAATATGTCTGCATCTTGGGCACAGTTAAAAGAAACATCTCTTTCATCATGATTTCAAAAATATAAAGAGATAATTTTTTATATTTGATTAATCTAAATTAATATAATAAATAATATTTAATAAATATATTGATATATAAAAAACCTATCAAAACACGTAATTTCATATTCAAACGCAGGGCCTGAAATCACGGTAGGAGGGCCTGAAGTCATCTAACTTCAGTTTCTAAGTTAATAAAGGATGGATATTCTGTTGCTTTTAGTAATAAAGTTGTTATTAAGAGAAACAGAGAGATTATCTGCTCGGGTACAATGGTTGGTAATCTGTATACTCTAGAACCAATAACTCTCATGATGCACACTGAAGTAAATAGCTCATCATCTAACTTGAATAAGAGAAAGGAGTCTTCTAAGATGAATCAGATATATCTTTGGCACCTTAGGCTTGGTCATATTAACCTTAGTAGAATTCAGAGGTTGATAGCCGATAGGCCCCTGGGTTCATTGGTAGTGGAGGATCTCCCAACCTGTGAGTCTTGCTTGGAAGGTAAGATGACCAAGAGGCCTTTCAAGGCCAAGGGGTATAGGGCCAAAGATGTGCTAGAACTGATTCATTCTGATTTGTGTGGTCCTATGTCAATCCAGGCTAGAGGTGGCTTTGAATATTTCGTCACTTTCATTGACGAGTATTCAAGGTACGGGTACATTTACCTGATGCACCGCAAGTCTGAATGCTTTGAAATGTTCAAAGAATTCAAGGCTGATGTGGAGAAACATCGAGGTAAAAGTATCAAGACACTGCGATCAGATCGTGGTGGCGAGTACCTCTTTGGAGAGTTTAGGAGCTACCTATCAGAAGCTGGGATTCAGTCCCAGCTAATTGCACCCGGTACACCCCAACAGAACGGAGTTGCAAAAAGAAGGAATAGGACTCTTATGGGAATGGTTAGGTCAATGATGAGCTATTCAGACTTACCTGATTCGTTCTGGGGATACGCTCTGGAAACGGCAACGTACATACTAAACTTGGTCCCATCTAAGTCAGTCTCTCATACTCCCACAGAATTGTGGATTGGGCGCAAGCCCAGTCTAGGACATGTTCGGCTTTGGGGTAGTCAAGCACATGTGCTGAACGGAGATACTGATAAGTTGGAATCTCGTACGGAGGTAGGTCTGTTCGTAGGCTATCCTAGAGGAACAAAGGGTGGTATGTTCAATAGTCCTAAGGATCAAAAGGTAATTATTAGCACAAATGTCAGATTTCTTGGAAGAGGACTATGTGATGAACCATAAGCCAAAGAGTAGACTAGTGCTTGAAGAGTTAAGAGGGGAGGTTCCGACCTTAGGACCAATTGTACAAGAGGACACACCACAAGTCACTGCACTGCGTGTCACTAAGGATACACAGGTGGTGCCTCGTCATAGTGGGAGGGTTGTTAGACAACCTGAGAGGTTCATGTTTTTGGGAGAGTCTTCGGACTTGGTCTCTGGTAAACATGAACTGGATCCCTAGACCTATGACGAGACCCTCCAAGATAAGGATGCGGATTCTTGACAAAGGGCAATGAACTCCGAGATAGAATCGATGGATTCTAACCATGTCTGGGAGCTAGTAGAACCACCCAATGGTGTAAAAACCATTTGATGCAAATGGATCTACAAGAGAAAGAGAGGATTAGACGGAAGGTTGAGACCTTCAAAGCAAGGCTTGTTGCAAAAGGGTACACTCAGAAAGAGGGTATCGATTATGAGTAGACATTTTCACCGTAGCCATGCTTAAGTCAATCCGGATTCTCTTATCTATTGCAACTCATATGGACTATGAGGTATGACAGATGGATGTCAAGACGGCTTTCCTGAACGGAAGTCTTGAGGAGACCATCTACATGCAACAACCAGAAGGGTTCATTGCAAAGGGCAAAGAGTATCTAGTGTGCAAGCTTAATCGATCCATCTATGGATTGAAGCAAGCTTCAAGATCTTGGAACATCCACTTTGATGAAGTAATACAGTCATATGGATCTACTCAAAGTTCGGATGAGTCTTGTGTGTATAAAAGATGTGACGGAAACGTCGTGGTGTTTCTTGTACTTTATGTAGATGATATTTTGTTAATTGGCAACAATGTCAAAGTGTTATCAGACGTAAGAGTCTGGTTATCAAAGCAGTTTGATATGAAGGACTTGGGAGAAGCGGGACACATCCTTGGGATCAAAGTCATAAGGGATCACCAGAAAAGAATGTTGTGCTTATCCCAAGCTTCATATGTTGACATGGTCTTGCCTCGTTTTAGTATGGAAAACTCCAAGAAGGGTTTCCTACCCTTCAGGCATGGAGTTCCACTATCTAAGGAGATGTGTCCGAAAACATCAAAGGAGATAGAGGAAATGAAGGTGGTTTCTTATGCTTCAGCAGTAGGAAGCCTCATGTATGTTATGTTGTGCACGAGACCTGATATCTGTTTTGCCGTGGGCATGGTCAGCAGATATCAGAGTAACCCTGGACAGGGACATTTGACAACGGTAAAGCATATATTGAAATACCTGAGACGGACTAGAGATTATATGCTGGTTTACCAAGCAGACAAATTAGTCCCTGTGGGTTACACGGACTCAGATTTCCAGTCAGATAGGGACAAGAGTAAGTCTACCTCAGGGTTTGTGTTTACTTTAGGAGGTGGAGCCATTGTCTGGAGGAGTGTCAAGCAGAAGTGCGTGGCGGACTCCACAATGGAAATTGAATATGTGGCAGCCTTGGAGGTGGCTAAGGAAGCTGTATGGCTCAGGAACTTCATCATGGACTTGGATGTGATTCCTGGTTTGCCCAGAACTATCACAATATTTTGTGATAACAGTGGTGCAGTTGCAAACTCGAAGGAACCACGAGCCCATAAGGTGAGTAAACACATAGAGCGCAAGTACCACCTGATACGAGAAATCGTAAAGCGAGGAGAAGTGGATGTCGCCAAGATTGCATGAGAGGACAACCTGACAAATCCTTTCACGAAAGCTCTTCCAGCTAGAGCTTTTGATCGGCATGTGGAGGATATGGGAGTCAAATGTATGGCAGTGAGAGAACAGCAATGTCTTTAAGTATAAGTAGGAGATTGTAAGATGTGTATACTGAAAGACATGAGTTTCTTTATATTAATATCTTTATTATGAAAAGAGAATCACAACTACACTAGGTGCCTGTTTACATTAGTACATGCATGAAGTCCAATACTACGCATTGTAGATAGCATGGTGTGTGGTAACACACGGAAGATCGTGTTATCAGTTCCCTTCCTAGTATAAGTAGAGGCTCACTACCGAGATGGAATTGGACAACCCATCGGAATGGTTGTAGTGTAATTAGGTGTGGTTGGTCTTGACCGTAGAATTACACTAGTGTGCTTTGAGTACATTGAGCAGGACCAAAACTTGAGGTTATCCAATTTGTACTGACTCGATAATTGGATAGGGCCTCAGTTTATATTATGGAGTACGATCCCTTAATCCCGAAATAATAACGGACATATATTATTAATTATTATTTCTTTAATTTACCAATGAGTGATATCTATTCTGTTAGATCGAAAGACCCGATAAGTTGGGAGATAATATTAATAATATGATATGCCATTGATTATTGACGGAATCCGTGTCCTGGTTAGTCGGGATGATGATGCCCCCTTGATGAGCTCAAAAGGTTCATCGTGCTAAACCCTGCAGGTGGATTTGATCCGGTGCGATGATAAGGTTGAGTGATACTAATCAAAGATCCAGAAGTTAATTAATTTAAATTATCAGTAATTTAATTAATTAACGGACATTCGAGATCTTAAACACGGGGGGATGGACGACTCGTAATATGTGGAGCCCATATGAAAATATGGGGGTTGGTGAGGAAGTTCAATTAAGATGCTTTAGTAGAATGGATCTTAATTAATGGATCGGGTTTAGATCCATTAGTGGGCCAAGAACCAACTCCTCCTCTTGGTCCCTACCTTAGCCCTATAAATAGCCTATGAGATCAAGAAACCAAGACTTAATCCAAGAGTTAACACCCTAAGCCTCTCTCCTCTCCTCTCTCTCTTCCTTCTCTCCTAGGGTTCGGCCGGCGCCAACAAGAAGAGGAGGAGAGTTTCTCCTCGGTTCTTCTTCTCTCCTCCACCATACTTCGGCTGAGGATCACAGAGACAAGGTAGAGGAGTCCTCTACCTTTTGTGGTGCTCACTATGGGTGGTGAGGCGGCCGGCGGCTGGAAGAAGGCGGCGCAAGCCTTCCTTGCGGCGGCGGCGCAAGCCTTCCTTACGGCGGCGGCGCAAGGCTGAGGGAGAAGGGGTTTGCGGGCTGGTTTGACCTTCTTCTTCTTCTTCTTCTTCTCCTTCCTCTCAAGGTGAGCAGCCGGTCCGAAGGCCTTGGGGCAGCTCCGATGGGTGGCGGCGTAAAGGGAGAGAAAGAAGGGGTTGACGGCTAGGGAAACCCTAGGTAGGGGTTTTCCTTTTTCGGCCAAGGTGAGAAGAAGAGCCCTTTTAGAGGCTTTGGTGATCTCGGTTCATAGTAGATCGTCGCTCACACGACGTCCGCGAAGGGAGGGTATAAGGTAGAAGACCGCGAGGTGATCGGAAAGGTATAACCCTTTCCATGCTCCTTCAATTAACCTTATGTCATACATGTGCTTGTTGTGTTTGCCTCATCATTTTATGTTTGTTAATTTATTATTTTGATTCCGAATCATGATGAATAATTTATTAACTGGACCCCGACCATAAACACAAAAGCCGGCGATCAACTCGTCGCCTTTTTCGCGGTCGAACGGTCGAGCAAATTACAAGGCCGATTTTGGTAATTGGCTAAGTTGTAATTTGGATCGTTCGATACGGCACGAGACAGTCGATGGGAGACGGGTCATCATTCAGATTAAATTTTAATCCGTAGACATGAAGAGGACTCTCGGATCGACCAGGTATTAGTTAAGGAAACCCGCCAAGCCATACCCAACACTTGGATTATTCCTAAACTTGAATGTGCTAATTTAGTCTTTCAACACTACTATTTAAGTCAACTTCATTTAGTCATGTTAAACATAATATCAGTTGAGTAAAATTAATTTCAATAGATTAATAACTAATATAGTTAACTCAACACTCAAAACATTCAATTGGTAAGATTCTAAAATTCATTAAGAATTTTACAAATCTCTAAAAATTCTCAAATTCTATAAAAAAAATTATCTAACCAATATCTCCATGAGAAAAGTTGATTTCATACAAAAATCATCCTAATTCTCAAGTTAGACATATTCTCCAAAACTAACTAAAAAACTTAATAAACTTTGTTTTACCGTTCTAGTTTTGCTTCCCGTTCATTGTGTTTGTCAAACCTAAACTAAAATGCACCCATTGCATTAGTTAATTTGACATTTCATAGAATTCAAATTCATTTCATGTTTCTTGAACATATCTCGTATATTTTCATGCATGAAACTTACCTCAAATTTTAATTTTTAAGGATTGAACCACTTGCTCATCTTCAACGGCATTGGCACACCTAGAGTACTTCTAATAAACCAACCATATGTTTGTTCCTTGGGATCTAAAGACCATGGATTCCAAATTGGCCCCTAGCACTCTTATTAGAGATACCATCTCTAGCAACCCTTTTAGGTCTGAATGCTTTCTTGGCATCCCTCAACCTAGATGGCTCACTATTACCATAATCATATATCACCCTTACATATGATGGAACCTCGACCTTTGGTGATGATTAATTGGTATCTTAAACCCGATCAATTATGATTTGATTGTTGCCTCTAGCATCGCATCGAGGTTCCTTGACCCTTCTATGAATTTCACTAGGATCTTCTCTAAATTTACAAGCATGTCCCTCAAATTTTAATTCTTCAATGCTAGTGTTCTAATCCTAGAATTGTCATGTATCCCTTTAGCATTCCTATTTCTAGGCATTTTCTTTCTTGGATTGTTTGCCTAAATTTTTCTCCACTTTTCTATCCCTAAGTAAAGTAGTTTTATCATGAATTTTTTCCCAATGTTATCATGTGATGCAGGATCAACTCAACATGACCCTTAAACTTCAAAGGATCATAACTTTTGATTCAGGACTCGGAATCAGACTCTATCTGTGGTCACGCATGCATATTTTAGAGATCTACATTTATTATTAGGGAACCCATAACCACCAACTTTTGGACCTAAATTTTACCGTATACGCCCTCATCTGAGCCTTCGAAAATTATATTATAATTTTTGATAATTCCCGTTTTGATGATATTTAGGATAATTATGGTATTTTTGATATTTAGATCTTAGTTTGTCTAAATCAACTTCTTATTTTATTAATTTCAATTTTTGTTAAGTGGTTGCCTTTTTAGAAATATCTCTTTTATTTCTTTATAAAATTGAAATTGAGGTCGATATGTCAGAATTTCTTTCCTTTCTTTGTCTTAGAGTCTAGAGTCTATATAAACATATAATTAGTTATGCGAGGATTAATCTGCTATTGATAAGAAAAATTTCTATTTTTGATGGTTTCTCCTCTTTCTTTCACCCTAATTCTTCTTTTTTGTCAGCTCGCAGGATAATCCAGGATAATCGCTATCCTGTCCGAAGTCATCATGAAAGTTAATACTAATTTTATCATGATATCTAAAATCAAAATTATACATAGACAATAGAATATAAAAATTACTCCCATGCCTGACTCAAGGCATAAGCAATTAAATTGGAGCCCATTAATACATTCATTATTTTTCTTAATTACATTCATTAATTTTATATAAAATTTATTATTCTTCCCATTCCACTTCCCATTTACACCTCTCACTTATCCTTCCTTGTTAAATACCTTCCCTATTTTCATATCAAATTCTATTCTACGGTACATATCATTTCTTAATATATTTATTTATTATTTATTATTATTATTATTATTGTCACGACCCCAGAGACACATGCTTACTCGAAAATCAGGCAGCATCTC
Organism: Boesenbergia rotunda; assembly: GCA_024364735.1. NCBI lineage: Eukaryota > Viridiplantae > Streptophyta > Magnoliopsida > Zingiberales > Zingiberaceae > Boesenbergia > Boesenbergia rotunda. Next base: position 190,306 of record JAGFNQ010003816.1, on the reverse strand, counting down.
CCTTGTACGACGGACAATATGGGGCAAATGTGTTGGATCGAGAAAACCGATAGAGGGGGGGTGAATATCGGAAATCGTTCGGACTTTCGTAAAGAGCAATTGCACAGCGGAAGTAAAAATAAACACAACACAGAGACACAGTCAATTTTACTTGGTTCGGAGCCTGTGTCGACTCCTACTCCAAGGCCCACGGTCGTTGACCGTTTACTTTGGGCAATTCTATATGAAGCGCAATAATAGTTACAGAATTTAGTTACAAAGTAAGTGCACGAAAATAATAATAAAGATCAATTGCACTCTTCGTTACCGACGTCCGGAGTGTATTGACTTTTTCGGGGGCAGCGGGACGTCGTCGGCTCGAGTTGGAGTGTTTCCGGAGCAAGGCACGAGCTTAGAAGAGCTTGAGGCGTTGAGAGAATTGATCCCTTGAAGCCTTGGTCGAGGGTCCTTTATATAGGGCCTGGGGGCGCCCGGGACGTCGGGGGCGCCCCCACGTGGCTTTTGATCCGCAAAGGTCTCGGTCAGCGTCTATCCTCTGGATCCGCTTTGACCGGGGCGCCAGGAGCACTCGGGGCGCCCGGATTGACCGGGTCAAGCGTTATCTACTTGGCTTCGATGGCTTCTGGTTCGAGGCATGCACATGGGGGCGCCCGGGAGCAGCGGGGGCGCCCCGCCCAGCAGCTGTTCGAACCCTTTTTTCTTTGACTTGTTTTGTATGCACCTTGGGGGCGCCCGGGACACTCCGGGCGCCCTACTCAGCCATTGCCTCTCTCCTTTGAGGCTTTCTGAGCTGCAGACACACGTTCCTTCGGTCCTGCATCCAGGGTTAGTCCAAAACACAATGCAACAATAAAATATTTATTTATACAACCTTAGCTGTCTTGGTTCTGACTTTGGTCTCCAAAATGGAGTCCTAGGTCGAGCCGACGCCTACTGCTCCCTCGACGGGGAACGCGTCCTCACCTACTCCTCTCGGGAGAGTTTACCTGATGCCAACCGCTCCTTTGGTTGGACTTTTGCCTGACGGTCCTTTGTCAGGTCTTGGATACTGGCAGTCCTTCGCTAGGGCTTGGATACTGGTTGTCCTCGCCAGTTGCCTAGTAGTCCTTCGCTAGGGCTTTGCTACTGGCAGTCCTTCGCCAGTTGCCTAGCATTCCTTCGCTAGGACTTGGTCTCTGCACACTAGAGTAACTTGTTAGAAACACAAGTAAGACTTAACTTTTGACCTCTGTTGCCATTATCAAAACACAGGTTTGACTTTGGTGCATTCTGCACCAACAAAATGTACATAATATCTCACCATATAACTTAGCCACAAACGGCTAGTATCACAAAATATAGAAGATAAACACAACCACGCAGTTATAAGATAACGGGTGACTCAGCCACCTTAAACATAACAGAAACTAAAATCCAAAAAGAACACAAAAGTCTCTGATAACGACAAATCCTAATAATGAATAAAATGCAACTTCAATTACTGAAAACAACCAACTAAACCAATACGGAAAAATAACTCAACTCAACACTGGGGACTGGCAACTGAATCCTCTCCTGGCTCCAAGATATACGTCTACTTGCTATCTGAAACAAAAAGAGAAAGCAGGGGTGGTGAGTCCGGGCGGACTCTGCGGGTATATGAGTAGACAATAAGCATGACATAATAAAGGTTATCTAAGTAGAGAATCAATAGAGTACAACCCATAAGAAATATAGAATCACCTAAACATGCATAACATATATAGAACATCATGTTATAAAAACCGAATAACAACTAAACAGGTGTAAAATAGCGTAACAACAATAAAACCAAGATATAGATGCATGTCAATCAAGTGCAACAACCATAACTCATATAAATGCAACAATCATAAGAAAATGCATAAACGAAATACGTATGCACATGATGCAATGACATGTGCCACCCCTGACACCAGTCAAGCCCCAACACATCTCATCTGTGTGACCGAGTGGGTAGGACAGTAACAACTGTACGCACTCCAACGAATACCACAAAGGTGTGGTTGAGTGGATAGAATGCTGCGGAGTCCACACTCCAGACCCCGGTATATAGGGGGAGATATCAACAGCTACAATATCCCTCGAAAAACAACGGTGAGGGTGAGCCACCAACTGCTCTAATATCCCTCGAAAACAACGGTGAGGGTGCCACTGTTTGCCTACAGCTACAACATGTGTGGCATAACAGGATAGATGCTCGCACTCTAGCAACTACCACGACAACAAGTGGTTGAGTGAATCGAGCAACAAAATTGCTAACGACGACTTAACCATATGGAAGTCCAACAGTCGTTAGTATGCAACGTGCAGATATGGAGCATGCTACAAGATGCATGAACAACCAGAGAAACAACGATGCAACAAAATCCAACAAGTAAAACATGCATCGATACAACCAATCAGAAATCGAAAACCAACGATTATACACCTACACTACTAGGTAGGATATTTCTAATGCCAAATAAACCTAATCGTGTTCAATGGACTTCTAAGTACTCGCGTACAAGCGACACTTTACAGAACAGAAAACCAACAAAGGAATGTACAAATACGAATTTAGAATACTCGAAGATCAATGAAGAGTAAGTATCAACGGCGATGTTAAAATAACAAGCAACAAGAAATAAGGTTAAGCAACTTACTAGACATAATATAGCCATGCTTTAAGGTAAAATGAACTACTCGAGTACAAAGGAGAAGTACCCGCCTTAATTTCAGAAGTCCGTAAACGAGAACCTTCCACGATCAACTGAACGAGTCTGAATCAAGGTCCTGTATCAAAGGATACTATGTTTAGCTATTTACAATAGTAATAATTAACTAAACAAGGTTAAGCTTAATTGTCGTAATCACTTAATTAAGCTAAAGCAAACGACTAATTATAAATTTCTCCTATTTATTGAGGTTAGGTTTAACTTGGAGTTAGCCTAACCCTAATCCCAACCCAATTCACCATTACCAACCTAATTGGCCCTTTGGCTTTCGGTAAGCTCAACCAAAAATCAAAATTAACAGAACATATCAATTCCATTAACAATCGATAGTTACTCTCAAGGCTTACAACAACGAACAGATAGAAACCCCAAGCTTCAACAAAAGAATTCCCCCCAATACATAACCTCACGGCAACTACAACAACACACCCATACAAATCATTAATTAAAAACCTAACCTCTAATCACCTTTCATCAATTCACCTCTTACACATTGAAATGGGTTACATGTTACTTTCTTCCACCCAAAGCCACAGCAAAATCCAACTCACAAGAACCCTAAACACCACACACAACAACACACAAGCAAAAACTAGAACAAATATGAACAACCAAATAGATTCTACAGAGCAACCCACTTCTATCCTTCCACAGCCAATCTACCAAAAGAATCCTTACCTAAATCGTCTACCTAGGGTTCGGGCGATGACAGGTTGCGGCGGCGGCTCACGTGAAGAGGTCGACTCCGGCGACTAGGTGGCGATCGACGGTTGTCGCGCGTTCAGGAGAGGGGCGCTCGGCTAGGGTTCAGCGGTGGCTATCGCGAGGGAGAGGCGACGGCTAGGGCTCGGTGTGTGCGGGCTGCGATGCTCTGCTCATGCGCGCCGGAGAGAACAGCTGTTGCACAAGGGATGAGAAAGATCACGGGGTCGCCGGTTTCGGGCGGCGAGTGGCTGCGGTGGACGACGAGTGGCGTCGACGGCGTGGAACTGCTCGGGGGAAGAGTCGAGGCGGAGAGGAAACTGATTGGGGAAGTATGATTTAGGGCTTTTAAAGGTTTTTGACATTTTACAATTAATCCCTCCAATTTCAGTAATTTCCAACTAGGTCCTTAGTTTCTGGTTTTTAAGCATTTTAACCCCTTTTAATTACAGTATTTAACAATTATTATCTTCCACCTATGACATTTTATAGGTGTAATGATATGCATAATAAAAGTGAATGCCTCAGTGAAAATTTTAACCGTCAATCGGTGGTACGCCCGACATCCAATCGTCGATCGTACACCGTCGGCAACCTCCAGTCGCTACCCCGAACCAAATTATACCCTGGGAGCACGGTGAACCCGTCGGGGATCGCCGTAATTTCGATCTCGCATCATTCACCGTCGATCCCGATGAATTCACCATTATCGGCGATCCCGACGAGTTCATCATCCTCTCAAGGTATAGTTTGATTCGGAGCGACGATCGAAAGTTGTCGATGGTGTCTGATCGACGATCGGACACTGAGACATTCATTTTTATTGTGTAAATCATTTTCCATTTTATAATTAGGCAGCACTAGCTCATTTAATTATATGTTTTATAAAACTTAATCAACATTTTTTTCAACGTCTCTCAAAATAATCTTAGTCGTAATTAATCACAACTTTTTCTTCTCTCATCAATGCCCACACCATTTTTTCCCTAGTCAACGATTCTGTACAATTCTCCTCGCAAAGGATGCCCTTTTCCATCCTTGTCGGTAAAATTTCTTTTTCACTCTTTCGTTTTGTTATTTGATACGAACATGAATTAGAGATTTTTTTTATTCATATAATACAATATAATGCAAAGTAAAATGTTAATCTTTTTAAATATCAATTTTTTCATTTTTCGTATAATGATAAATATTTGCTTATCCAATTGAGAACTCTAAATTTTTATTAATCATAATATCAAATTTAGAATCATTCAAATTTAGAATCATTCATAGTAAAATTTGATACTTAATAATTATTGTTGATATATTAAAAAATATTTCCTTGGGATAAAGGCTAATTATCAGCACGAGATGTTAAAAAAACGTAAATAATTTCTTACACAATGTTCGAGCAAAATGTCAATTTTTTCATGAAATAGCAGTGCTTATAGTTGACAAAATTATTATCATAACTTGAATATAAAAATTTAATTAACAAATTTACATTAAAAAATGAGAAAACTAAAATTTATATAAAAATCTATTTTTATAATTAATATTTTTTTAAAAAAATAAATTCGTCATTGTCGGTTCCAATCCCAATAAAAAAGGGCTAGGGAAATTTTTTTTAAAAATTTGTCTAAGGCCTCAAAGAACCTTGAGACGTCTCTGCTCCTATGCTTGGATTTAAAATTTGAATTGAAAATCAATTTAGGAGACTTCTTCTCTTTTATCTTTGGAACTCCTTGATTTGAGCCTCCAAATTTCTTTGACCACTTCCTCTCCTTCACTACCATCTTTGGTCATTTGGTACAATAGTGACTTCTCTCCCAACATTCGAAGATTCTTCTTCTTTGCTTCCACAAGCCTACAACTAAGGTTAGTCGAAAAATATTTCAAATCACCAAATTGAGGATTTACCTTCCTTGCCTCTTTCTTGCTAAATTATAAAAAGTCTTTATGTATCTACCTCATCTTCTTCTATTGTTGCATTGTTGTCCCAATGATCCATTCCAAATTCACTCAAGTCATTTTTCTTCAAGCAAGAGTATTATGTATTCTTTTCATTTTGTGAATATTTTATATATGGATATTTTGAAATTTATTTTATACTCTTTTTTTCTTGATTATGAGGTATTTTCCAAGGTTCTGAGAACCGGACCGGACATCGAACCGGTCGGAGCAAGGGTTCAGAGGTTCAAAGGTTCAACCGGTTTAACCGGGGTCCAACCGGAATATAACCGGTATATAATAAAATATGTATTTATATAAATATATGAAACTAACAACTTATCCAACTATTTTCTTCGAGATTAGAACAACTAGGTCGAGCATGTGATATATTTTTGTCAGCAACTCAGTACAGTATTCTTGAAAAACTATTGGATTCAAGAAATATGGATACGAATTGAAGAATCTTATTAGAAGTTAAAACTATATCACAATAATTTTGTTCATCGATAAACACTTAAATAGGGGACACTAGTAAAGCACATACAAAATTACACTTCCAAATATGTCATATATTGCTGTCATCATATGCCAGCATGACGACGCAACGAAGCTGGAGACAGGGCGAGACTAGTGGCGACGAGGCGAGGCTAGCGGAGGCAGGGCGCCGCGGCGAGACTGGTAAAGGCAGGGTGACGCGACGAGAGGCTGGCGGCGGCGACTCTCTTGCAAGCAAACAACAGGTTTGTTCGTTTGGAACTTTGGGTGAAAGCAAACTAGGGTTTTGACATTTTGTTTTACAATTTTCTTTTTTAGCAAGAAAGCAAAACTGCAAAAGGGAGAAAAAATCAAAAAATGAAAATAAAATAAACCAAGCCGATTTGACCGGTTTGTCCGGTTCACCGGTTCCCGCCCGGTTCAGAACGGTTCGCATCCGGTTGTTGAGTAGCCGGTTTTCAGAGTCAACTCGGACCGGAAATCTGGCCGGTTCTCGGTTCAACCGGTCCGACCACCCGGTCCGGTCCGGTTTTCAGAACACTGGTATTTTCATACTAAATTAGATGTGAGATTATTTTTAGTTCAGGGTGAAAGGATACAAGATATGAACAAAATTTTCCCAATAATGAATGTTATTTTATGAATCTAAATCCTCATAAAATAACTATTGGTGCATATCATTTCATGTTGTTAAAGTTGATATGGTATGAATGCTTTGGATTGCCATATGTGTGCTTGTTAGATGTAATAGTTGATATGTTTGAATTATGAATGTGAATTGAATGTGGAGTAAATGTACTTTCAATGTGAATCAATATCAATTGGTTGCACACGAATCTTTTCATCGCAATAATCATCACATTTAATCATACGTTTGCAAAGGGTTACAATGACATAGAATCTTACAAGAAGATGATGTTCAACAGATTGAGATAAAGGTAAACATGAAGAAACAGCACAAAATTCAAAATGACCTTCGACATAGCATTAGCAGTCACCATGAAATCAATCAGGAGTACAGCTTACCGCCAACCGAAATCCCCAACCAAATGCGAGTATCCTCAAGCTTCCACATGTAAAACAATTACAATTACAACCACGAAGAGAATGAGATCTGTGCCCAAACATTTGGGAGTGACAGAATTTTAAGTAATGACTACCTACTGAGCTTTTGTTAACCTAGCATCTGAGAAAATAAGTCACTTATCGATCATGTTAGAAGAGTAGTTTAGCCCTATTCTCCGTGTAGACATATGTTAATATCAGGGGAAGGCTTGTGATCTGGGGATTGCAGACCATGCCAACTAGTCTGATGGAGAGTAGTGTTCAGAATGGGATTGCGCACACTCTTCTCGGAGCGGTTTTGTCCATGTAAGGATGAGGTGGGTGTCTCGCAGTCATCATCGGGGTTGGCCTGCGAAATAGGCCTTGCAGCTGTTAAACTTGTAGTCATTGGAAAGGCTGTAAGTTCTGCTGGCTGGCTGGGTTTTGCCTGTTGATTCTTGAAAGTGTTTGGTTTGAAGCTTCCAACAATCATCTGGAGATAAATCATTAAAGAGATCAGTTTAGATTGCAATTTTTTGGGGAAAACAAAAATTAGTTACAAGATTAAATAATTCTGTCTGATAACTCAAATGATTCTTGTGCTCATTGAATATGATTGAATATGATGTGCCCAATTTAAATTCGAGGTATGAGTCATCTGTTTTTCTTTTTTTGATAATTCAGGTGTCCAGACTTTGTCCGGCTAACCCTTGAGGTAGATGGCCTTCCCTCTGATTCGCCGATCAGATAAATCCAGAGAACGACTTATGTATACTTAGAGGTCGACCTCTAGACACCTGTGGGGGCAACTGTTTTTCTTTTCTTGGTTGAGAGCTCTAGGTCAACTATGACTTTTGGAAATCAATCAAAAAAAAAACTCATGCATAGAGAATCAGATTGGTATTGGCAAATTCGCAACATTTTGCTTTCCAATTATCGAAAGGTCGTTGGACACTCTTTGCAATTGTTGCGCAACATGAAATTTGTAAGGAATTCCATAACTATTCTCAGGGAGCGAAATCAAGCAAAGCCTAGAATAGGGAAATGAAGACGATGATCAAAAAAAAAAAAAAAAAAAAAAAAAAAAAAAAAAAGAAAAGAAATTCTATTATTAAAGAAAAAAAAAAAAAAAAAAAAAAAAAAAAAAAAAAAAAAAAAAAAAAAAAAAAAAAAAAAAAAAAAAAAAAAAAAAATAAAAAAAATAAAAAAAGATTAATTCTGCGAAAGCTTTCTATTTGATAATTAACTAAGAAGAACGAGTAATTTTTTAGGTAGTGTTTGGTTTATTTTTTTCCATCTTTCATTTGTCTAGATGAAAAAAACGATTCCGTATTTATCATTTTTGTAGGAAAACTAGATAGATCATTTTGCAAATATCTAAAAAATAACGAAAAAAAAAAAAAGAGAATTTTGGCTATGTTTGGTTTGTTGTTTTCCGTTTTCATTTTCAGAGAAAATGTGATTTTCTAGAAAATGATGTTTGGTTTATATTTTCCATCTTTATTTTCTAGAAAAAAATATATCATTTTCTGGAAAAACTAAAAAATATCTAAACGTCATTTTCTAAGAAATGAGAAAATACGATTTTCTAAAAAAAAAGAAAATGACTCAAACCAAACGCTAGTTGTTCAACTATTTCCATGAGGAAGTTTCAGCCACCAAAGTGTAAAGTGAAACATGATATTCCTCCATAAGTAATCAACTTGTATGAAATGTATATGTTGAACCTGATGCGGTAGATGGGTGTTTGTACAAAATGAAAGAGAGAGTTTCGCATGTACCTACTGAAAGAAAATGTTGCTAAGCCATAACCATGGTGATTATCATCTTCTGGTATTAAGATCCTAAGTATTGTAATAACCTTGAATTTAGAGCATCTAGAAGCCCTAGCTGAACCCCTAACTTTAGTTGAGCCCATAAATTAATGAAGGTACCCTCTTATCTTATATATAAGATGCTTAACGCGAGATTATTAACTAATAAACTTTTAGATTCCTTATGGATATAAGTTAAACTCATTTATCATGCTTAGGCATTTTATTTAGCGGTGATATCAAGGCATTATTTGAGGCTCGAATTACTAATGAAACAATAAAATTTGTTATTGAAACATAATTTTGCTATTATCTTATTGTTATCAAGGAAGAAAAGAATGCTCCAGCATCACTTTTACCATGCGATGACACCAACTAACATGTACACCAACTAGAAAACTTTTACATATGTTGCAAGTGAGTGATGCTTGGGTGTCACTTAAGCTAGAGATCATGCAACTAAAGATATTGTGGTCCATGAGGATTGGGCATAGAGATTGTTAATTGTAGATAGAGATCATAGAGTTCTTGTTTACTCGGCAAAGTGATCCTAGTCATTACGGATGGCATACACCACTCTTTTTATGACATACCATTAGATTTTGTTGTCTACAGGGGTGGACATAGAAGCTTGAGATAAGAGTTTGACAAGCTTTCAAGATGTATGGACATGAGATTTTGGAATATCTACACTTACCCTTCTCATTTACATACATGTTTATTTATTGGGCTTCATTTCTCTAGGAGACCTCCAACCAATTTTAATGACGATCCTAATTTTATATTGCCTTCATATAAACCTCAACCTACCAAGCATATTAATTAATGACAATCATAATTCCTCTAGGTGCATTTTAAAATATAAAATATAATAATTAAAAAATATTTTCATTAGTATTTGATTGCCCTAGGCGGCCGCCTAGGCGCTCAGTGGTCGTCGGCCGCCCCGGAAATCCCCTCTACGGCTAGCCTAGGCGGAAGAGGTGCCTAGGCGGTCCTGTGCAGCACTAGGTGCCGCACAGCAGCCCCAGGCGCTGTATTGCGAAAATGTCGGGATTCATTTTTTTTAAGCCCTAAAATCCTAAATCTTTGTCGATTCATCTGTCTGCTCGCACCGTTGGACACTCTCCGGAAGTCGATCGCAGGTTCCAGTTTTTCTTTTCCTGTTTTCCAATTTTTCCCCCACCCGTGAGTCCGTGACGTTTCCTTCGTCGCGAGACACTTCCAGCGGCACCGAACGCGTCGCGCGTGCCGGATGCCTCCGGCGACTGTCTGATGGCGCTGGAGGCATCTAGCGACGCATCCAGCATCGCGGGACAATGCCTCCATCGCCGGATGCATCCGACGCCGCTGGAAGTAAACATTTCCTCAAATAAATGAATAATTCGAATTGGCTTCTTGAAATCCTAATTAAATTATCTCAAAAAATTATATAAAAAATATATTTAAAATTAAAAAATTTTATAAGTTTTATTAATTATAAATCTTATTAAATATCTTATATTTAAAATCATATTTATTAATTATAAATCATATTTTTATTCAAAATTTTATATTTAAAATTTAAAAAATTCTAATAAATGTTATTAATTTATATAAATCAAATTTACATTCTGATAATTTTATTTTACTAATTTATATATTTTTATTTATTAATTTCAATGATCTTAGTCTTAAAATTCAAATATTTTATATTTTAATGTTTTATATATAAATTATAATTATATCTTAATTATTTTATATATAAATTTTTTTAGATTGATTATTATTTATTAATAATTCTAAAGTTCTTAAATTTATTTTTAAATCACTTTTCAAGTTATTACAATTACAAAGGCAAGCAATCCATCTTCGACAGCATCAGTTACTCAACTTGAATCCGGGATTCTTAGAAGAAAGTCAAATGACATCGGATGGGAGTTTGGGATGTTGATTGATCCTAAGAACCTCGACAAAATTAAATGCAAATTGTATGAAAAAATAATGTCAGGGGGAGTATATAGGATCAAGGAGCACATAGAAAATATATCTGGAAATGTATCTGGTTGTCGAAAAGCATCTCAAGAAGATAAAAACAAGTGCAAACAAGTTATTTTAGAAGGGAAGAACAGAAAGAAGAACAAAAAAATACAAGTACAAAGTTGTAGAGCAGAGGTGACTATTTCTCCTGATGAAGAAGAAGGTTCTGAAATTGAAGGATAGATCCATCTAAAAAACCTATTCCTCTTGGCCCCATGGATAGATTTGCACCATCAATTGCTCTAGAAAATATAGATTCAAGTGGGAGTAAAGTGTTTCGCCAAAAAAATATATAAATGAGGTTCTTTTTAAAGAAAGAACTCAACAAGTTCAACAATATGTTGGGAGATGAGTTTATGAAAATGGAATCCTATTCAATGTCGTTGATAATGATAGTTTAAAGCAACTAACGGAAGCAGTGAGCAATTTGGACCAGGATTCAAGCCTCCAACTCAATATCAACTTAGGGAACCACTATTAAAAGCCGAAGTTGAAAGAACAAAACAACTGCTGAAGAAACATGAAGAAGAATGGGCAAAGAATGGATGCTCAATCATGACAGATGCATGGAGTGATAAAAAAAGAAAAACATCTTAAATTTGTGTGTTAATTGCAAGGAGGATACTAGATTTTTAGAGTTCAAGGAGTCTCCAGATGAGGGACATATAGCTGAACTTATTTTTGAGTATGTTGACAAATGTGTTGAACAAGTAGTAGCTCAGAATATTGTTCAGATTGTAAAAAACAATGTCACCAACAATATGGTTGCAGCTAAATTGATGAAAGAAAAACGACCTGCAATCTTTTGGAGTTTATGTGCAACTCACACTGTTAATCTTATGCTTGAAAGTATTGGCAAGCTTCCACGATATAAAAAGGTTATTGAGCAATCCAAATCTTTTACTATTTTCATTTATGCTCACCATAAGACTTTGTCATTGATGAGAAGTTTTACGAAGAAGAGACACATAGTTCGGCCAGGAGATACCAGGTTTGCATCAAATTTCCTCACATTGCAAAGTTTAATTGAAAAAAAAGCAAGTTTAAAGTCATGTTTACAAGTGATATGTGGGAGACATGTAAATGGTCAAAGACAAATAAAGAGAAATCGGCTTACTCTACTATGACGAGCATGATTTTTTGGAATGGTGTGACACTTTGTTTGGAAATATTTGCTCCTTTAGTTAAAGTTCTTCGATTGGTAGATGGAAATTAAAAGTCATCGGGGTTTCTATATAGAGAGCTTCTTCAAGCTAAAGAAGATATCAAGGTGACCCTAAACAACGTGGAATGAAATTATCAGCCTATCATAGCAATTACTGAGTCAAAAATGAAGGATAGACTTGATACATTACTGCATATCACTGTTTTTTTTGTTGAATCCCTATTTTTACTATAAAGATAGTTCTATTGCTCTTTATGAGGAGGTCACGATGGGGATTTTTGAATGCATAGAAATTTTGCATGCCAATGAGTTGGATCTACAAGATACAATAATTAACAAAGAATTTGCAAAATATAGAGACAAGACTGGATTATTTGAAAAAATACTGACAGCAAAACATGTGAAAAAAATAATAATACATTTAATCCATGTGCATGGAGGAGTGCATACAATGCTCACACACCCAACTTGCTAAGAGTGGCATTGAGGATACTTTCATTAACTACAAGTGCATCTGGGTGTGAAAGAAATTGGAGTGCATATAAGGAGTAAGTTTTAAATTTAAGTCTTTATTCTTTAATTAAAGTAAAGTATATATTCATGTTACTAACTTTAATATTTACTTTTTTTTTATATTCACATAAAGAAAGAAACAGGTTGGATGTCAACAAGTCGAACAATCTAGTATTTGTCTAATTTAATGTAGATTATTGAACAAACAAAAAAGAGAAAAAGAAAGGAATGTTGATGTCCTTCTTGCAAAAGATGCTTCAAATGCACAAGGTTGGATTACGAATGGTGGGGAAGATGATGAAGTTGAACTAGTTCTCGGCTCACATGGCAAATGGTTGATGAAGCAAGTGAAGTAGATGAAAATCTACAACCCCGAAGAAGCTCTAGAGTGAGAGAACTTTACGAGGATAATTTTGAATCAAAGAATAAGAGGAACACAATGATGATATTAATTTGTTTCGATGAAGAACAAGTTGTTGAAAATTATGGAGAATCGAAGTAGAATAAATTTGATGTTGAGTTTGCGTCCGATGATATTGAGTTTGTGTCTTATTTGTGTAATTTTTAAGTTTGAGTTCATTTTAATTTTGAGTTTGTGTTCTATGACTACGATATTTTATTAGTTATGTAATTTTGAAGTTTGAATTCATTTTAAATTTGATGTTATTGTGTTGGAATTATAATATGTGATTTATTATGTTAATTATGTTGATACCGATTAATCCGCCTAGTCACCACCTAGGCGGCCTAGGTGCTAGGTGTTGGTTTGGCGGCCGACTAGCACCTAGCGAATTTTAGAACCGTGATTGCAATAGATACTTTTTTTGTAATAATTCGTCTCCACCATTAAGACCTTCATCCTTAAAGAGATTTTTTCCTTAGTCCTTATTCTTTGTTGTTTATTTTGTAAGTAAATGAAGGAGGAAAAGAAATCGACGAAAGAGAGAAAAATATCACTAGAAGAAAAGGAATTAATTTACAAAAAAAATAAAAAAGAAGAAAAAAATTAACTACCCTAAATCCTAAACTCAACACTGTAAATATCCTAAAATGATAAAATAAAAAATTTAACCTTGAAAGAAATTTTTTATAAAAATTAGGTCGTGGCAAGCGAGATTGTCACGTCCTCACAACTTCACAGAGGCCTCCACAAGGTCACAGTAATCTTGTGACCTGGCGAGGACTCTGTGAAGCTGTCGCGAGGTTGTGGGGAGGTTATAGTAACCTCGCAGAGGCCCCTGTGAAGCCTCTTCCGCCTCGCGGCTTCGCTAGTGTCCATGGTATCAATGCTAGATCCGTTCAAGAATGGTAAAAACTGCCCGTTTCTACCGGCACAAATCGACACCCCAATCCTTGTTATGTACTACTAAATGCTACTTTTTGTATTTCTTTTATAATGAATTGTATCTGCAATGATGATCTCTTTCTTACATATCATCGAGTGTGGATGTACTATGAGTGTTCTCTAGCGTTTTTTAGTAAAATCCTTGATTATCACAAGGGTTGTGCCGATGAAATTGCTCTAGTACCAAAGTGGTGAGTTAAACCATGGGAAGAAGGCTTACTTGAGGTTACATGTCTTTAGAATGGTAGAATCCCGTCACAATTTGATAAACCCTTAAGTCCTAATTGTTTAACGTTCCCCTATGGGATATAGTTTTAAAGAAAAAAAAATCAAAAACTATAATATGTATTTCGTTTATTGTGATAACAAAACTATAATATCAATTGCCCAAATGGAAAAAAAGTTGGGAATTTATATGCTAAGTAGTTTTATGGCGTCAAATGTTAATCCAGCATGAATTAAGTCATTTCTTGTTGGAAATGAGGATATATGGAAATAATGAGAACAACTTGAATCAAGGGACTTTGGAAGGCCTTCTTGGTGTTTTTATCAGCTAAGGAATTCTAATCTTGTAAAACAAATTCTCGGGAAGAAAAGAAAGAAGAGTGAAGACTACTCTTGGGCATCTCCTTGTGGCTGTCTTCCAACTTCTTGGTCTCCAATCCTGTTGAGTCAAGTGATAACGTTTTGGTTTCTAGCAAACATTACTATTGGGGAGAACTTATCTAGCTTTACTATTTAGGAGTGTTGAATAGTGAAATCTTCTTCCTCTCCCATGGGAGCATAGTTCACATATTATCATGAACCACATAAACCTCTTATGCTTGTAGTGGCTTAATCATTGTCCATCTTCTTCTCAGTTTGCATAAAGTGTTGAGATTTTTTCCGACTTGTGGCTTGAAAAATGCTTTACTAATATTTTTTTTCTCATTAGTTGAATCATATTAGGTTGAGACTCTATCATTTAGCGATGTGATGGATTGGTCACATGGGCTTCTTTAGTCAAGCACTATTTCTTATAGGTAAATCAATGAGGGATATAAATCTAATAGAGAAGATGTATTTGACAACCCTATTCTTCTTAATGTCATATTTTCTCGGTACATTCCAAATTACACACGAGTGTGAGATACTACTAAATTCCTGATATAAACACAAAATTAGCAAAGACTTCACTGCTCAAATAAAAATTGTATACTTCAACTAATAAGCACATTATGTGAAATGGCCTCTAAAAGCTTTGCAAGACTAAAATTGTGTCTGATATGAATTTTAAAGGCTTAAAATTGTGGCCGTTCATTTTGGCATGAAAATTAAAACGAAGGTTAAGAGTTTTGACATTCTTTAGTCTAGAAAGAAATGTTTGATACATAGTTTAGAGAAGTGTACTCGATGCAAATGCCAAAGTGTCAAATTTTAAGATGATGGTTTTGTATTAGGAAGCATAACAAGAGTTGTATCTACGACTATCATTTCTTGTTATACCATATACACTATATATATATAATTTTAGATAGGTCGTGCAAGAAGTTATAGAGCTCACAAATTACACACATAACTGACAATGCATGTTTAGAAGCAACGAGAGCAGTATTCCTTACTTGAATTGGACTAGCAGCGAGCAACAGACCAGCAACTCCTCCGCCAATGACACGGCCATCAGGCCCAGCGAGCGATACACTTATCAAACCAGTTCTATTCCGCACACCCTGAGTCGCAATGGTTGAGAATGACCCAGACAGAGAAAGGATCTCAAATCGGCCCTGTACATTTGTATGATCAAGTTTAGAACAAACACCAAACTCGATTGAAAATAAACTTGAAATGACTATTCTTCTAAGCCAAATCCCTAAATTGGGGAAGGAGTTTCAGCACAAACAAATTCTAAACCCATCCGATGAGCACCCACAACCAAGTCAATGTTGGCAAAGAAATTTATAAAATTCTAAGCCAAATCCAATATGATGTATGAGTTATGAAACATATTTGATTAGAGAATCAATTAAAGGGCAAATTCTGTGCAGATTTGAGAACTCTGTAACTTAACCAAGAACAAAGCAATCTACCATAACCACATCACCAGAAGCAAAGTTAAACTGGCCGATCATAAGCACTGCATTTCTAGTATTATGTAACAAAACAAGATTGAGTATGAACCAACAATGAAGCAAGGTAGCCTTTTAAGAACATCATGGATCGAGGAGGACGAAGTGAGGTAGTCATACCTCATATGTCAAGGTACCGCCGGAGGAACCCGGCTGGTGCAGGGTAGCATTGGAGATGGATCCATTTGCAGAGAGTATACAAACAGCCCGTGGACCCTTTTCTGAGAAGGAACGTATTCTTCCAACAACATCCTGCAAGAACATTAGCTTAACACAAACAGAGAAACAGGGGACGAAGAACATGTAGGCCATGGAGAAATGGGCATGTATTACCTCCCCTGTAGCAATGGTGACGACATGGGGTGTAAAGCCCCCTCCAGCTGAGAAAGTAAAGCATTCTCCTTCAAAACACCAACAAGAAACAAAAATTGTGAGAGGAGGAAATCAAGGAAACAAGCAATTGGAGGAGTTTGTTGGTTACCTAGAGACGCAAGGAGTTGGCGGCTGCCGGTGCCGCGTGGCCGCCCTCTACCCCGTTTTCCGTCAGAGGAACCAGAACCAAGGGAGAACGGGGAGGCAGACGCAGCTGTGGGAGACGGCACCAAAGCCAGGCTTTCGGGGCCGTACTTTATGGGTCTTCCCCTCTTCTTCACCGCCGAGGGGTCTCCCTCGCTGCCTTCGCGGCCGCCGCTTCCAACCAGTTCAATACTAAAGCCAGTCCCTTCCGGTGGCGCCACCGGCGTGACTTCCCATCCTCCTTGTACAGCATCCTGTGTTCCTCTTCCACTTCCTCCCCCTCCCTCGTACTCTGCCACCACAACACCCTCCCTACCTTCCATGCATGAATATACAATACGTATGAAACAGAGTGATCTTCTTGCTCGCTCGCTCGCTCCTTGCCTCCCTCTGCCTCTCCTATTTCAAAACCTGCTTCCAAAAGCCCAAAGATGGAACTGCGACAGAGCAGTGAAGAGCCTGAGGAATTTAGCAGAGATATGTTGCCAAAATTAGGAAGGAAAAGAGATGGGCAACTGGCAATGGCAGGATAATCTTTACTCGTCCATTAAACTCCATTGAATTCGGGAGATTATTAACTGCATGTTCGGGTTAAAACAGGAAAAGAAATTATGGCAAGCAAAAAACCAGAGAATTATATAAATGCGCGCAGTGAATGCATCATTGCTCTGTTTCTGCGAAGAAAAGAAAAGAAAAGAAAAGCACGGGATTAATTTACTCCGGTCAAAGTTACGCTTTGCTGCAAAAAGCTAAAGCTCTGGCATATAAAAATATTAGCAGCGTCACACTTCGATCTTTGTAGCAGGATTAGGCGGAGAGAGAGAGAGGACAGAAAGAAAGAGGCGAATCCCGAAGTGTTCGTGATGGAACGCACGCGATGAGAGAGGATGTTGGAATCCTCAGCGTCCTTTTGCTGGAAGAAGAAAAAGGAAGAGATCGAAGTGTTGTGTGCGACCTTTGGGCTTGATTGATCATGGCGGCGAGAGGAGCGCGAGTGCATGCCGGCGGAAGAACGAGGAACGATGGGGGGCTCTGCTTAGGTAGCAGTGGGAGTGACGATGGCTGTTAATGAAAACTAGAAATTTAATTTAAGGTATTTTAAAAATTAAATTATCCTATTTTAAAAATATTTTTATTCTAGTTTTATTACATCATCTCGTAATATATTATATAATAAACAATTTTTTAATAAACTCCATTAAAAATAATTTTATATTTAAAATATTTTTATTTTATATTAAACCCTAAGTCTATTTACTTGAGAGGATGAAAAATAAAAATTATGAAAAAATTATAAACTTTTCTCTATTTACTTCATAATAAAGGATGAATTATATTCTTATATCCTATTTACTTTACGGTAGATGGAATAATATTCCGTCTATGCATAATTTGCTAATATATTTTTTACGATCAAAATTAGATGTAAACTTTTGTTCTTCTCTTCTCTTGTTTCCCTCTTGGCAATCGTGAAGACCCCTCGTGAGTATGGATGGTAATTTACTCCGAATTCCAATAGAAAATTTGATTGGATATGGAACGATTATTAATATTTAATATTCAACTTGAATATCAAATTAGATTTTATATATATATATATATATATATATATATATATATATATATATATATATATATTAAAAAAAATTCTCAAACCCAACTAACTATTTTTTAGGTTATAAGTAGACTATATATATATATATATATATATATATATATAATATCTTTTTTAATTATATTTCTGTGTTTTTAAATGATGTTAGTTTAATATGCTTTTGTTTAGAAGAAAAATTATTAATATAGAAGATATATGATCCTTTAATGGGTATAAGTATAAAAATGAATATTTGATACTCGATAGGTATGGGGACGAAGAATATGGAATTTGACCTGAACCTAACTCATTGTTATCCTTACTCATGAGGTCGCGAGGTCACCTCATATGGTCGCTAATCCTGCGCACGGCCACAAGCAGTGGACCTCACGCATATTAGAGAATATTTATTTTATTTATGCATTTATTTGTGTTCCTATTTACATTGTTTATGTAATTGTTTGTTCCCTAGTATTTTAGGTGTTTTCCTATTTCACATTTGTAATGATATTATATATACATCATATTATCATTAATAAAAGATGTGTGCATTTTACTCTGAACATAATGTCAGACCACTAAGCCTAATGACAATTTTTTTCTCTCTGCAAACCCTAGCCACGCACCGCCATAGCCATCACCCATAATGGTCGTCGTCGACGACATCACCTGTCGGTTGCCTCCCACAAAGGCTCCTAATTCGACTTTCGGTCTTGTGGCTCTCAGCATCAATGCTCAGGCATCGTTGAAACTAACGACCTCCAACTATTCCTGGTGTTTGCAATTCATGTTTCTTCTATTTGGGTATGACTTACTTGGATTTGTTGATGGCTCACATTCTTGGCCCCTGCGTAGATAATAACTATAGGCTCTACACTCCCTCAGACGAATCCTGATCATATTCTTTGGCTCCGTCAAGATCAACTTTTTCTCAACGCTATTGTTGGATTGATGTCTCTTACTCTTGTGCAATTTATTTCCGCATCTACTTCATCTAGAGATGCAAGGCAAATGCTGGAGAGAACCTATGTTGCTTCATCACGTGGTAGGATTATGACTCATCATCAAAAACTTACCGACCCTCAACAAGCTAACAGATCTATTACTGATTATAAATAAGACATCAAAAGAAACATTGATGTTCTTACGCTTATGAATGTCAAAGTTGACTTTGATGACCTCTCCAATTGTGTCCTGAATGGTCTTAGTCAAGACTACTCAATATCTAATATACAATATCTAATATACCCTACAAGTTTGTGACATCCCTATTACCTTTGACGAGCTCTTCGAGTAGCTCCTCAACTATGAGACCTAGTTAAAAATCTCAACATCATCCCTATCATCGGTGCCAGTGACTATTCTAGTGGCTCAAATAGAGAATTCACATAATCGATATTCAAACTCTCATGGTGGTTGCTAACAAACTTCTAATTCAATCTTTGTGTAGCCACAAGCATAGCAGTTTCTAGCAATGCACTACACTAAAAAAACAACTTTAACACTGATGGCAAATCGTTGTAAAACTCTCCAAAAAAGCATTGTTAATTAGCCCGTTGAGAAAGCCCTCTGCAG
Organism: Boesenbergia rotunda; assembly: GCA_024364735.1. Classification (NCBI taxonomy): domain Eukaryota; kingdom Viridiplantae; phylum Streptophyta; class Magnoliopsida; order Zingiberales; family Zingiberaceae; genus Boesenbergia; species Boesenbergia rotunda. The sequence continues at coordinate 170,749 of JAGFNQ010003816.1, read as the reverse complement.
TCAAAGATAACGATTTTTAAACCATTATCTTTTTAGGTAAATGAATAATGATTAGGAGAGTGAAAATGAGAGAGTAAAAATCATAGTGAATGACGTGACACCTTGTATGCACGATCTCCGACGGGTTCACTATACCCTCCCAGGGTATAGTTTGATTCGGGCGACGGCCTGATAAGTACCATTTTATTGATTATTTTAGTTGCAAAAATCCAAGTTTGACTCATATTTTACTTGCTTAATTGTGAATTTACCCTAGGTTCTAGGACTTATCTTTATTTTGGACTTAATTGCAAATCTTTACATATTTGGATTATTTGACCACTAAATTTTTGATCTATTTTTGTAGGCATGAAAGGATCATGGACCTAGGGCATACTGGGTCAAACTTTAGTCGGAAGTGGACCCGGATCGAGTTATCAAGCTTCGGATTAATCTGGGCCGTCCGATTCAAAAGCGGCTAAATCTGAGCCATCCGGGACCATCTGAAGCAATCCGAGCTAGGGTTAGGGCTGATCAAGCACTCTGATCAAGATATGAAGGATTCATCCCAATCAGAGCTCATTCAACCGTTGGATCAAGCTCGGAGGGCTCTAGACTGTCCATTCAAAGATTAGGTTGATCTGGACCATCCGTTGTAAATCTGGAGGATCCGAGCTACCACGAGGCAGATCCTGACCCTTGATCAACATCATCAAAGTTTGGGTCAGATCGGATGAAGATCAGCCGTTGGATTTCCTCAAATCAATCTGGGCCGTCCATTATTAAGTACTTAATCAAATTTTTCCACAGCTTCTCCTTGTCGCATCTTCGCCGCAAGCTTCGTTCTCTTTCGTTTGTTCTTCACTTTCTTCAGTTTTTTTCTTCAATCCGAGGCGCGACCACCTCAATTCTTTGCTTGGATCAAGATTTGAATCATTGGAGGATAGTTTTGTTGGAGATTTCAGCTCAAATTGCGCCGGAACAGGGCTGTTTGAGGGTTTCGGCAGTTTTGCTACCCAATCGCTTGTTTCTCATCCGCGAGCCACTTTCGATCATCGGAGCCTTCTGTATGGGTTCTCAGGTGAGCTCAGATGATCCTCAAATCATCATCGCAATCCATCCATTGAGATAGAGGAGATTGGATTGGAAAATTCCAGCTGCGTGCAGTTTGAGCAGAATCGACTGACTGAGCTGTTTCCCAATTGGTTTGCTGAGCTTAGGGGTTCGAGGCCAGCCCTTGCGTGACGAACAAGGAGTTCTTGACCTAAGAGAGTGATTGAGGATAGTTTTCTTATTGAATTTTCAAGTTGTAGCTGTAATTTTCATTTCTGCCGCAAGTTCATTACTGAATTTCGTATCAGTTGCTGTAATCTAGGTTTCTGAATTGTTTTGCTCTAATTAGTATTTAAACTCTGCAAGTAGTTAGTTAGTTTGCTTTTTAGTGAACAATTGTCTTTAATCTTAGTTGTTTTGCAATTACTTCCATTTCCGCATTTCAGCTCAATATTTGTTGCGCATAAATTCTGTTCCAGCGTGCCAACTTGGTTTCTAATTTTTCAGCTTATCTCGAATTCAATTCGAGTTCAGTTTCAATTCCTGAGATTTAAGATAACAATTAGTTTGCTAATGAATGTGATTTAAGTGTGTTTCGCATTTAAATTTAATTCTGTACTTTTGCTCAGTTGCTAGTGTAGCAGTTTCTGCAATTTCTTGACAGCCTCCTTCAGTTTCAGATTCAATTATGCAAGTATGCTTTTAGTTGTAGTTTCTGAAATCTGTTTCGAATAAACCTTAGATCCTTTGCATCTTGTCCGAACATCAGTTCTGTGCACTAGTTTCAGTTTGTGGTTTGTTCTGCATTGGTTTGCAGCTGAATTTCTGCATTCGAGTCCTAATGTTCTGCATTTTCGTTTCTGCATCAGCTGTGTTGAGTGATCAGTTTCCGACTCCTGAATATTCTTCATTCATCCTTGCTTATCATCCCACTGGTAGCTGAGTTTGTCAAGCTAAATTGTCTAGTTTAATTTCTGAATCCATTCCATTTCTGCAGTTAGCTTTATTAAGCTGAACATCAGTTCGGTTTTCACAGCTGCAAGGGTTGAGTTAATAAATTCTGAAGCCGTATCAAATTAACAGTAACTTCTCTGAACTTTCCCTGAACACTAGACTAGAGAACTTGATCTTAGATGTTTGGTTTGAATCTGAATTCAACTTGCTGATTCTCGGCAGGAGGTTCTGAAACTCTGCATCTAATTTCTGCTTTCCATTTCCTGCATTCCAATTCGGTTTCTGATACTGCTGTGTTTCAGTCCTGTTTATCTGCACATCCAATTTCTGCATTGAGTTGATCTTGAACTTCTGATTCCAGCTCTGCAGTTCTTTTCTCGTTCATGCACAGCAATTTTTCTATCAGCATTGTTTTCCAAGTTAGATGAATTCAGTTTTTGAAACATTGCATCTCATTTCTGCATTTCCTGCACATGTAGCAAATCAGTTTCAATTTGCACATCAGTCCTTTCTTGCGTGCCAATTATAATCTCTGCGCTTTCGGTTGCTTGTGAAGTTTGCATTCTATTTGTTTGCTTCCATCCAATTGCTACACATCAATTGCTACCCATCAATTTATAGAACTGAATTTAGTTAAGCTTTTGGCACAAAAGTTGATCCCTTGCATATCAAGTGGGCACCATCTCTGGAATTTGTTTTAAGTGAAGATTAAGCCAATGATTTATGGTCTGGAGCTTTAATTTCTGTAGTCGAACAACCCTTTTAGCGAGCTATTGCGTTCAAATTCAGTTTGCTTCACAGCCAACTCATTTCTTTAATTTTAAGCTTCATTTTGCATACTAGTTTTAACTGCTGCATTTCTTGTATCAAGAGAAGTTTTGGCATTGATTGGCATCAAATTAAGTGTGATTTTTAGTGCATTGTAATTTCTGATTGCAACCAAAACCTAATCTTATTTGAAACCCAAAAATATCAACGACACATAAATACAAGCTCGAACCACACAACGTCAACTAGCCCTAGGAAAAATACGACCTGTGGCCCCTTTACTACGTTTTTATTCTTTGATTGCAAAAAGGGTTTCCAGCTTACAAATATCTAAATTTTGAGACCCACACTTTCGTAACAGCTATCCCGGGTCCATCAAAATTTTTTGGCGCCGTTGCCGGGGAAACTACTAGTTGAGTTATTTGATTTTTGCTTGTGTGCTATTGGGCATATCATTTGATTCTATTTTCTGGTGCTTTATCTTTTGTATACGGGTACTGTCATTTTTCTTGTTTGTTTTGTGACAGGACTGCCAGTTCAAAATGTTCTTATCTACTTACCAGCAGCCGTGTCCACAATTTCAGCAGAACCAACCTTTCAATCAGCCACCAAATCAAGATTTCCAACAGTCTTGTGCGAATTTTCAGCAACCAAATCAGTTTTTTCAGCCACAATGTCAACAATTTCAGCAAGATTTTCAGCCAAGTCAACCAAATTTCCAGCAAACTCAGATTGGGCAGCCACAATTCCAGAGTTTTCAGCCCCAATTTTAGCAATTTCAGCCCAACTTTCAGCAACCTTATCAACAAAATCAATTACCTTTTCAAGGAATTCAGCAAGGGTGTTTAGATAATCAGAATTTTCAGCAACCACCCTTCCATCAAGTTCAACCAAACCAAGGATTTCAGCATCTTAACCAAGATTTCCAGCAGCCTTATTTAAGTTTTCAGCATGGAAATGATCAATTTCAGCCTCAACCTCAGCCATGGCAGCAAGAATTTCAACCCATACAGAATTTTCAACAACCTTTTCAACATTCACAGCCATATGATCCAAATTTTCAGTTTCAAAACCAGAGTTTTCAGTCCCAACCATTTCAGCCTTTCAATCAACAATGTCAACCTCAGATACAGAATTTCCAGGGCTACAATTCTCAGCAAATTCAACCATCATTCCAGCCTAATTTTCAGCAGTTTAATCAGCCCATTCAACCATTTGAGCAGCCCAATAGTTCCCATTTCAGAATGCACAACCTACTCTTGGTCTTCAGCAGCCTTATGTTACATTTCAAGACCAACAGGAGTTCCACACCAATCAAGGAGGCTTTGAGAATCCTGATGAGAGTGAGGCTCAACAACAAAGGATGGAGGAGATGTTTCAACAAATCCTACAACAACAGCAAAGTTTTCAACAACAACAAAAGCTTTACGACATCGGAGGACGCCTTGAAAAATTAGTTGATCAATTGAATCAGATAAGAGCCCAAGAATCAGGACAATTATCTTATCAAGCTACTCTTAATTCTGAGGGGCATGATTGTGATTCTATAGGTGTAGGGGATTGCACAGAGCCCCAGGGACCACCATCATTGGTTGATGTATCAGGAGATCCAGAGGATAGGATTGAGAGTGTAGAGGATTGCACTGAGTCCCAAGAATCACCCATTCCTACTGATTTAGAGGCATTGGAGGAGATGGATAGCAGAGCTTGTAACAACCTTGACTTCGACTCTGAAACTTTACAGGACCCTTCTAAACTTTTATTTTGTAAGGATATTGCTATTGATGGTCCTAATTTTTCTAATATTGTTGTTTCAGATAATACTGAGGAAACATGCATGAGAGATGATTCTACAGGTGTAGGGGATTGCACTAAGCCCCAGTGACCACCACAAATTACTGATACATTAGAAGATTTAGAAGATGAACCAGAAAGTGTAGGGACTTGCATGGTGGAAGCAAGAACCCAAGGATCACCTGCTTTAGTTGAGTGTCCACCAGAACCTGAACCTGAAGTGGAGCTTGAACATGATCAGGAGGAGAACACGGATAGATCTACTCTTGTAGAACCTCCAGGTATTCTTCAGCACGATCAGGTAAGTATTCCTCCTATTTTTTCTGAAAATTGCATAGAGGTACCTAAAATTGATTTCATTGGTGGTGATACACTTATTGATACATCTTTTGTAGAAGTTGATTGTGAAAAATTGATAGAGGTACCTAGTGTTAAATTGGCTGAATATGAAGCATGTGGTAATACATATCATGAAATTGCTGAGTGTGAAAAATTTTTAGAAGTGCCTAGAATTGATGTTGTTTGCTGTGATGAATCTCATGATATATCTTATGTTGAAAATAATTGTGAAACACTTATTGAGGAACCGAAAATTGACTTCATTGGTTGTAATGCATTGCTTGATACATCCTTGGTGGAAAATAATTGTGAAATTTCTATTGAAGTGTCAAAAATTGATTTCATTATTTGTGATGAATTTCTGGATGATTTTTTTTTTTGTAGAAAATAATTGTGAAAAATTTATTGAGGCACCAAGAATTGATTTAATTGGATGTGATGCAGTTTTGGATACATTTCATGCAGAGACTGATATTATCTCATTTCTTTCTTACCCTGCACGCTTGAGGGAGGTATTACATTGTTTTGCAGGGTCTAGAAGACTTCTGGAGTGGGTGCTCCATCTGAACAGACTCCAACCTCCTGGAAGAACTTTCAAAAGGCATCAAGAGGGAGGAGAAGATCTTACTTTAATTCATAGCACTCCATTCCTTCAATGGATCTTGGACCTAAATCGCCTTCGGCCACCGGAGCATTTTTCTGTAAAGTTCAAGTGTGGGGGAGTCCTAATTCTCTCAGCCACTCATACCCCTCCACTACCACGATGGAGGCTACTTCTTGATAGACTCCGTCTACCAGAAATAAAGGGGAGTTTGTTCCTTCTTGAATTTTCCTTCACTTTTATGACTTCTAGAATTTTCTTTTAAATTGAGTCCTTGCTAATAAATGCATGAGTAGAGTAGAATGAATAAAAGTCATTATAGATACCATTTTAGTTTTCTTGGAAATTTGTTTCTTGCATGATTAGGAATAAATGTATCCCTCTAGGTTATCTTCATATCATTTTAGAATCTCTTGAAAATAAATTAAATCTGGTTGTTAAAACTTAAGGTTTGAGCTAATGGATGAATTCTTGGATGCTTGAGTACTACTTTGCTTTAGATTCTTAATTGAGGACTTGAGATGAATTATTTTTGCCTAGTGAGAATTAGCCCTATATTTGTGACACACATATGTTATTGTACTCTAGAACTTGCTTAGGTTCTTTCAAAACCATATTTCAATGATCGGATCACATCTATAGAGGCTAATCCATTTGTTTTCCTTTCCACATCAATTTTTAGCACTAATCATGTTTATTCTATTTTTCTTTACTTATCTCCTACTCTTACCCTTTCTATGGACTTGTTGTTTGGGAGGTTTCTTAATGCTACTTTGCCCGAGACGGACAAAGGATTAAGTGTGGGGGAGTGATTAGTGTTTTGGAAATATTTGGTATCAAAGAGGCATTTCATGTCGGAATTTTTTTTTTTGCAAATTACATGTGCCAAGTTGAATTCGGCTGAGAAAAGAAAGAAATCTGCAATGGAAACAAATGGCACACCAAAGAAAAAAAAATAGAAAAAAAATCTATTCCGAAGAAAAAGAGAGCTGAAATCAAGGAAGTTTGTGTCACAAGTGGCTTGGATTAAGAATTAGAAAGTGGAATTATGGAAGTAAGATCAGCCACACTTTGTCGGAAGCCTAAAATGCAGTTGTGCAGTGTTAGAATGTCTGAATTGAAGTTGTGAGAAAAAAAACCTGAATCAATGCAGAAATCCGTATCCAGTGGGAACTAATCAGAATTTTGTGCCAATGTTCAAGTGGCACGCAGTATCTGAAATCAATGAATCCTGATCAGAACTGGTTTAGATCAAAACTTTGGAAGTTGGAATTATGAGTTAAGATCAGTAATTGATCCAATGCAGAAAAAAATTTGAAACTAAAGCAGAAATTCTGAGCTGGTCAAGAAAAAAAATCCGAACACACTGCTGGAAGGATGAATTGCAGTTGAGAATACTTCGACTTTGAGCTTCTGAAATGATGCAAACTGAAAAGGGAGTAAGCTGCAAAGTTCTAAATCTATTGAAGGACTATGGAAGGCAGCAAGATTGAGAAAATCAGTGAAGAAAATACAGCTAGAAAAAAAATTTCAAAAACAGTTTTGTCAACTTGGGGTTGAATTTGATTTTTCAAGGCTGTGAATCAAGGAATGAAGCACATGAATATGTCAAAAAGTGTCGAGTACATCACAGCTGATCAGAACAAGGAAAATGGGGTTGTTGGGATGTTTTAAATCAGAACAGAAAAGAATCAGAAAAAAAAATCAGTGTAGTGCCACAACCTCAAGTGAAGCAATTGATTTCTCTACTACTCCTAGATGCTAACTGATGTAAGGCAACCAGAGAATTGCAAGGTATGAAAGTGATGTTGTGGAGCCGAAATCTGATGAAAAAAAAAGAGAGAACAAATGATGGAAGTGTGCCAACTTGTAAAGGATTGTGTATCAAAATGAGTTGCAAGAGTAGTTTAGTGAGGGTTATAAGTGGAGCATCTATGTAACTTGATGTATTAAGTTCTCTGATACAAATCTGATCTGAAGTACTCCATTAGAAGAATTCAGAGAAAAAAAAAGAAGTAGAAAAACAGTTCGAAAAAAAAGAGAAGAGAAGGAAGAAACAAAATGGCACACAAGGGAGTTTCGGCCTCATGAATTTAGTGAAGATAATCTCATCCAAATCCAAGCCTTGCATCGCTGCCATTCTGACTTTACAAGAGAGAAAGAAAGAAGAGAAAAAAAAATGATGAGGAGAAAAGAGAAGGAAGCAAGGTTGGCACACAAATGAGAAATTGGCACAAGGAAGTCAAGGAAGGTTTTTTTCATCCAAATCAAAGGCATTATTCAAATTTGACTTCGCCACACTTTTTGATCTCACTAGAGGACTGCAAAGAGGGCAAAGCACATTGGAAACATTCTTGAGCACTCAAGTCTCCCACTTTATCCATTTTTCCATTTTCTTGGCTTTTACTCCATTTCTTACCATTTTCCATGTTTTCACTTGTTTTTGTAGATATGAATCCTAATCATGAATAATGGTGGAGATTAGATATCAAGCAAGCCTATGGTAGTGCAAGAAGCATGTGTGTTTGAGTGAGCTCCACTTCCATCATCAACTTAGAACTTAAGGAGAGAGCCACCAAAATTTTCTTTGAAAGGCTAGTGAGTTAAATTCATCTCATTGAATCATGATGGATGAAAAGGCTAAGTTGTTGATTTAAGGACGAGATACTAATCCATAGAGCTTAGATTTTTTAGAATTGACAACCTTAGGTAATTTCTTTTCATTTGCTTCTAATTATGCTTAAGACAATCTAGGGGATACATACTTAGTAGTTTCGCGAGACGCTCAAGCTTAAGTGTGGGGGAGTTGATAAGTACCATTTTATTGATTATTTTAGTTGCTAAAATCCAAGTTTGACCCATATTTTACTTGCTTAATTGTGAATTTACCCTAGGTTCTAGGACTTATCTTTATTTTGGACTTAATTGCAAATCTTTACATATTTGGATTATTTGACCACTAAATTTTTGATCTATTTTTGTAGGCATGAAAGGATCATGGACCTAGGGCATACTGGGTCAAACTTTAGTCGGAAGTGGACCCGGATCGAGTTATCAAGCTTCGGATTAATCTGGGCCGTCCGATTCAAAAGCGGCTAGATCTGAGCTATCCGGGACCATCTGAAGCAATCCGAGCTAGGGTTAGGGCTGATCAAGCACTCTGATCAAGATATGAAGGATTCATCCCAATCAGAGCTCATTCAACCGTTGGATCAAGCTCGGAGGGCTCTAGACTGTCCATTCAAAGATTAGGTTGATCTGGACCATCCGTTGTAAATCTGGAGGATCCGAGCTACCACGAGGCAGATCCTGACCCTTGATCAACATCATCAAAGTTTGGGTCAGATCGGATGAAGATCAGCCGTTGGATTTCCTCAAATCAATCTGGGCCGTCCATTATTAAGTACTTAATCAAAATTTTCCACAGCTTCTCCTTGTCGCATCTTCGCCGCAAGCTTCGTTCTCTTTCGTTTGTTCTTCACTTTCTTCAGTTTTTTTCTTCAATCCGAGGCGCGACCACCTCAATTCTTTGCTTGGATCAAGATTTGAATCATTGGAGGATAGTTTTGTTGGAGATTTCAGCTCAAATTGCGTCGGAACAGGGCTGTTTGAGGGTTTCGGCAGTTTTGCTACCCAATCGCTTGTTTCTCATCCGCGAGCCACTTTCGATCATCGGAGCCTTCTGTAAGGGTTCTCAGGTGAGCTCAGATGATCCTCAAATCATCATCGCAATCCATCCATTGAGATAGAGGAGATTGGATTGGAAAATTCCAGCTGCGTGCAGTTTGAGCAGAATCGACTGACTGAGCTGTTTCCCAATTGGTTTGCTGAGCTTAGGGGTTCGAGGCCAGCCCTTGCGTGACGAACAAGGAGTTCTTGACCTAAGAGAGTGATTGAGGATAGTTTTCTTATTGAATTTTCAAGTTGTAGCTGTAATTTTCATTTCTGCCGCAAGTTCATTACTGAATTTCGTATCAGTTGCTGTAATCTAGGTTTCTGAATTGTTTTGCTCTAATTAGTATTTAAACTCTGCAAGTAGTTAGTTAGTTTGCTTTTTAGTGAACAATTGTCTTTAATCTTAGTTGTTTTGCAATTACTTCCATTTCCGCATTTCAGCTCAATATTTGTTGCGCATAAATTCTGTTCTAGCGTGCCAACTTGGTTTCTAATTTTTCAGCTTATCTCGAATTCAATTCGAGTTCAGTTTCAATTCCTGAGATTTAAGATAACAATTAGTTTGCTAATGAATGTGATTTAAGTGTGTTTCGCATTTAAATTTAATTCTGTACTTTTGCTCAGTTGCTAGTGCAACTGTTTCTGCAATTTCTTGACAGCCTCCTTCAGTTTCAGATTCAATTATGCAAGTATGCTTTTAGTTGTAGTTTCTGAAATCTGTTTCGAATAAACCTTAGATCCTCTGCATCTTGTCCGAACATCAGTTCTGTGCACTAGTTTCAGTTTGTGGTTTGTTCTGCATTGGTTTGCAGCTGAATTTCTGCATTCGAGTCCTAATGTTCTGCATTTTCGTTTCTGCATCAGCTGTGTTGAGTGATCAGTTTCCGACTCCTAAATATTCTTCATTCATCCTTGCTTATCATCCCACTGGTAGCTGAGTTTGTCAAGCTAAATTGTCTAGTTTAATTTCTGAATCCATTCCATTTCTACAGTTAGCTTTATAAAGCTGCACATCAGTTCGGTTTTCACAGCTGCAAGGGTTGAGTTAATAAATTCTGAAGCCGTATCAAATTAACAGTAACTTCTCTGAACTTTCCCTGAACACTAGACTAGAGAACTTGATCTTAGATGTTTGGTTTGAATCTGAATTCAACTTGCTGATTCTCGGCAGGAGGTTCTGAAACTCTGCATCTAATTTCTGCTTTCCATTTCCTGCATTCCAATTCGGTTTCTGATACTGCTGTGTTTCAGTCCTGTTTATCTGCACATCCAATTTCTGCATTGAGTTGATCTTGAACTTCTGATTCCAGCTCTGCAGTTCTTTTCTCGTTCATGCACAGCAATTTTTCTATCAGCATTGTTTTCCAAGTTAGATCAATTCAGTTTTTGAAACATTGCATCTCATTTCTGCATTTCCTGCACATGTAGCAAATCAGTTTCAATTTGCGCATCAGTCCTTTCTTGCGTGCCAATTATAATCTCTGCGCTTTCGGTTGCTTGTGAAGTTTGCATTCTATTTGTTTGCTTCCATCCAATTGTTGCACATCAATTGCTACCCATCAATTTATAGAACTGAATTTAGTTAAGCTTTTGGCACAAAAGTTGATCCCTTGCATATCAAGTGGGCACCATCTCTGGAATTTGTTTTAAGTGAAGATTAAGCCAATGATTTATGGTCTGGAGCTTTAATTTCTGTAGTCGAACAACCCTTTTAGCGAGCTATTGCGTTCAAATTCAGTTTGCTTCACAGCCAGCTCATTTCTTTAATTTTAAGCTTCATTTTGCATACTAGTTTTAACTGCTGCATTTCTTGTATCAAGAGAAGTTTTGGCATTGATTGACATCAAATTAAGTGTGATTTTTAGTGCATTGTAATTTCTGATTGCAACCAAAACCTAATCTTATTTGAAACCTAAAAATATCAACGACACATAAATACAAGCTCGAACCACACAACGTCAACTAGCCCTAGGAAAAATACGACATGTGGCCCCTTTACTACGTTTTTATTCTTTGATTGCAAAAAGGGTTTCCAGCTTACAAATATCTAAATTTTGAGACCCACACTTTCGTGACAGCTATCCCGGGTCCATCACGGCCGAAGGCCGCCGATGGTGTCCAAGCGATAATCGGACGTGTGCATGTAAAGTGTCATGTCATGCCACGTCATGCCACATCATTCACTATGATTTTCACTCTCTCATTTTCACTCTCTCTATCATTACTCTAGGTAAATTATAATGGTTTTTCACCATTATAAATCAATTTGAACCTTTGTCTTTTGAGTTAAAAGACAATGATTTTTCACAAAAACGACAACAATTTTTCACCATTGTATTTCAATAAAAAAAATGATTTTTAACCATTGTCTTTGAGTACCCTATCTTTCTCAACATAGCGATTGACAACAGTTTTTTACAACAATTTAAAAACCGTTGTATTTTAATTGTAAAGACAACGGAATATGATCGTTGTCTTTGAGTGTCCTTGTCTTTCTCAACGTATCGATTTACAATAATATTTTACAACGGTTAACAAATCATTGTATTTCATTTGCAAAGACAACAGATTATAACCGTTGTTATTTCTCAACACATAATAATACAAAACAATAAATCAAATTGTAAAAAAACAAATTATTACTATTATTACAATAAACTATTTATCTACAAACATATTATCATCCCATGATCATATACAAAACTTGTAGCAAAACAAACTATATATAAGACTCAGTGTTGCACGAAATGTTCATAACCAAAACACTTATAAATTACAACACCTATCCAAAAGAGTTTCACTACGTCATTTAGGTTTTGAAGAGAAATGTTTATCTAAAGTAGGGCACACTATGGCCACCATCTCCTCCTTCAATGACTTTATCTCAGAACCTGCAGTGCCTAACTTCTGCTTGAGACTGCTTCTTCCTTTTCACAAAATGCACACAGTAAAACCTCATTCAAACAAGATCTCATCTCTCCATTTCAAAGACATGAAACTCGAGTTTTTACTAGTCTTCCTAAATAAACAAATGGAGCTTTATATCTATAGGTAATTACAATCTAATCAATTGGCACAAGATCATATGAAATTTAAAAAGATTAAGATATCACAGAATAAAAAAATCTAACTTGCGCTCGATCATTTTGACACCCTCTTGCTAGTTATAATCACTCAATTTAGCAACGCATCCTGACACCAAGTGAGTCACGTCTCCAACAGCAAATGGATCCAAAATATCTAAACAAAACAGACACAAACTATAAATGGCAATATCGAGTTTTATCTTGTCTTGGTTAGCATTTTTAAGCTTGAAATATGTATCCTTCAACTTTGCTTTGGTTTTATCAAGTTATATTCTGATGGTTTCCTTCTCTCTTACTATAGAAGAGGATGACAAGAATGACAATTCTTTGTGAAGACTGAGGACTTGAGATAGGAAATCATCCCTCTAAAGATCATGCTGAAGTGCAAGATCCTATCACAAATAAAAAAAAGGCTAAGATAATGATCCCGGGCCAGCCTGCATGTAACCTGGCCCGGAAGCCTGGCGCTCAGCCAGAAGGGAGGTAGCTAGCAAGCTGAACGATCCCATTAGATAGGGGGTCAGCGGGCTTAGGCCCCCTAGGCTTCCACGTCAAGGCCCACATAGGCCCTCAGTCGGCCTCGTTACCCAGTGCCCCAGTCGGCACCCACATAGGTCCTCAGTCGGCCTCGTTACCCAGTGCCCCAGTCGGCACCCTCATAGGCCCTCAGCCGGCCACGTTACTCAGTGCCCCAGTCGGCAGCCTCATAGGCCTTAGCCGGCCCCGTTACTCAGTGCCCTAATCGGCACCCTCATAGGCCCTCAGCCAGTCTCGTTACTCAGTGCCCCAGTTGGCACCCTCATAGGTCCTCATCCGACCTCGTTACCCAGTGCCCCAGTCGGCACCCACATAGGCCCTCAGCCGGCCTCGTTACCCAGTGCCCCAGTCGGCACCCTCATAGGCCCTCAGCCGGCCTCGTTACCCAGTGCCCCAGTCGGCACCCTCATAGGCCCTCAGCCGGCCCTGTTACTCAGTGCCCTAGTCGGCACCCTCATAGGCTCTCAGCTAGCTTCGTTACTCAGTGCTTCAGTCGGCACAACCACTCCCTGACATTGGACTACCAGAAGCCGTATGGGGTCAGGGCAGGACCTTGGTCATCCTGGTCCCCAGTTGTGGATATCTCGCCGAGGTATTGATCTGCCTGTCATATCTTGTCCCCCGTACCTCGACCACATGCCCTGGTGTCAGGCCGAGCAACGACACCGACCCTTAAGTTGACAGTGCCCCTTTCCTTAATACAGTATGTGCCACTTTACCCTGCTATCACTGGGCATGCCTTACCCTGTCCTTGCTATACGACAGCAGGTGGTAGGCGGGGCAGAACCTGTCAGCTTCCCCGGCTACATATACCTCTCACTCCACATTTCCCAGGTACGCGCGATAGTGTAATTTTCATACTATTCTATTGCCTTCCATCGCCACCGTTGTGTATTGACTTGATCGTCGGAGTGCCTGGCCGGGGACTTTTCCCGGCGAGTTCTAACGGTCTTTGCCTCGCAGGTTGGAAGTGATCCAGCTTGTCACGCCACCTCAGCGACCTCGCCCTTCGTGACAGGATTAAGGAAAGTAGAGATGGCTGTAAGGGGATCCAGCTCGTCATGTCACCTCAGCGACCTCAGCTGTAAGGGCGTCCGACTCACTTCGCGACAGGATCAAATTTGGCGCTAGAAGGAGGGACACCAGCAGCCTGATTGAAAGTAGAGATGGCTGATCCTTATGAGCTGAACGTGGATGTCTCTCGTGAGGAGTACGAGGTACTCATGGCTACACGAGCTCAGCAGAGGGCTTCTCAAAGGCTCTCCCAAGCGGGCAGCCAAGGGCCTCAGTGCCCCGAGCCAGTCGCACGTCGCATCTCGGGAGGACAAGGCAGGCCTGCTGCGCCTGAAGGTGGTCCCGCACCTCCCGCTGCGGTTGTCCCACAGGAGCAAGTCGGTGAGGCCCATTTGGTATCAGCCGAGGCCTCAGTCTCTAACCTGGTGCGCGGGAGGCGACCAGATAAGGGAAAAGCTCCGGCTGCCCCTGCATCGGCCATGCCGGTACGTAGTCCTTTTGCTCCCTGGATCTTGGAGGATCCCGTGCCTCATCATCTTCGTTTCTTCACCGTCCCTGAGTACGTGGGGACCACGGATCCGGAGGAGCACTTGATGAAGTTAGAGAGTGCTGCCATGCTTCAGCAATATCCGGAAGGTGTTAAGTGTAGAGCCTTCCTAACCACGCTCTCTGGCGCGACCCAGAGATGGTTCGACCGACTCCCCGACGGGTCTGTCATGAGCTTCGAAAGGTTCAAGAGGGTATTCCTGCAGCACTTCGCCAGTAGCCGACAGCACCACAAAACGAGTCTCAACCTGTTCGCTCGGAAGTAAGGGCCGAAAGAAACCCTTAAGTCTTACATCCGGAGGTTTAACGAGTTGGCGATGGATGTGCCTACTGCCACTCAGGAGGTTATGGTTAGCGCGTTCTCCCAGGGTCTGCAGGAGGGAGAGTTTTTCCAATCGCTGATCAGGAAGCCCCCGAAGGACTTCGACAGCCTTTTGGGCAAGGCTGACAAGTATATCATGTTGGATCGATAGAACCGATAGAGGGGGGGGGGTGAATATCGGTATTCGTTTTTCGAAAAATTAAGAGCAAGTGCACAGCGGAAATAAAAAATAATAATAACACAGAGACGTAGTCGTTTTTACTTGGTTCGGAGCCTGGGTCGACTCCTACTCCAAGGCCCACGGTCGTTGACCGTTTACTTTGGGCAATTCTATATTAGGCGCAAAATAGTTTACAAAGGATTACAGAATTAAGTACAGTAAACTTTTAAATGGATCTTTTACCGACGTCCGGGGTAGATCGACTTTTTCGGAGCAGCGGGACGTCGTCGGCTCGAGTTGGAAGGATTCTGAGGCGAAGCGCGAGAGCAGAAGAGCTTTGAGACGTAGAGAGAGTTGTTGTCGAAAGCTTGGGCGTTGGGTGCTATTTATAGCACCTCGGGGCGCCCTGGACGTCGGGGGCGCCCTGCCACGTGTCAACCGATCCGGTTTTAGCTCAGTCAAGCGTTATCCCATCCGAATAGGGATAACTTTGACTTTGGGGGCGCCCTGGTCGCAGAGGGCGCCCTGCTTGACTTCTTCCGCGCAAAATTCTCGGCTGGATAAGGGTGACGCTTCACAGGCTTGGGCGCGGGGCGCCTTGGCTGCTGAGGGCGCCCTGCCCAGTAAGCAGCCGAGGCCTTTTTTGCTTCATTTGTTTCTGGTTCACCTTGGGGGCGCCCTGGACACTCAGGGCGCCCTGCTCAGCTGTTGCCTCACTCCTTTGAGGCTCTCTGAGTTGCAGACACACGTTCCTTCGGTCCTGCATCCAGGGTTAGTCCAAAACACAATAAAACAATTAATTATTAGTTTATACAGCCTTAGCTGTCTTGGTTCTGACTTTGGTCTCCAAAATGGAGCCCTAGGTCGAACCGACGCCTACTGTTCCCTCGACGGGGAACGCGTCCTCACCTACTCCTCTAGGGAGAATTTACCTGATGCCAACCGTTCCTCTGGTTGGACTTTTGCCTGACGGTCCTTTGTCAGGTCTTGGATGTCGAGCTGCCCTTCGTCCGGTGCCTAGCATTCCTTCGCTAGGGCTTTGTTTCTTGGCAGCCCTTCGCCAGTGCCTAGCAGTCCTTCGCTAGGGCTTTGTTTCCTGGTAGCCCTTCGCCAGTACCTAGCAGTCCTTCGCTAGGACTTGGTTTCCTAGCAGCCCTTCGCCAAGTGCCTAGCAGCCCTTCGTTAGGACTTGGTTTCCTGGCAGCCCTTCGCCAGGTGCCTAGCAGCCCTTCGCTAGGACTTTGCCTGCACACTTAGTGAACATTGTTAGATCACAAATAAACTTAACTTTGAATCCTTTGCCAATATCAAAACAAGGTTCGATATGGTGCTTCCT
Source organism: Boesenbergia rotunda (assembly GCA_024364735.1). NCBI lineage: Eukaryota > Viridiplantae > Streptophyta > Magnoliopsida > Zingiberales > Zingiberaceae > Boesenbergia > Boesenbergia rotunda. Next base: position 154,585 of record JAGFNQ010003816.1, on the reverse strand, counting down.
GCACCAACAATCTCCCCCTTTTTGATTTATGGCAACACAATTCAAAGTTAAGTAAGAACATATAACAGTTAAGAAAAGAAGGAGTATTATCAGTATAAGTGTAGATTAAAAACATCCTTTATTTTCTATACTCCCCCTAAAACCCTAAATACTTGTGTTATAACACCTTAAATACTTGTGTTATAACACCCTTAACTTTGACCTTTCCTCCCCCTTTGACATATATCAAAAACATACATGGGCGAATAAGGTATCTTATAGGGAGTTTAGAGTTTTACCAAAATAAATTTAAGTAAAGGAGTTAAAAAACATAAAAGGCTTTAAGTAATGGATTTCATAAAAAGTGATGTTCAAAGTAATAGATGTTTTGAAAATACATGAAGCTCCCCCTTAATGTGACAACTCTTCTCCTTATATTTTAGAAAAGGCTTACAAAAACTTGCAACATAGTTTTCAAAAGTAACTTACTTAGCTAATATTTTGGAAACATGTTTTCCTTAAAAAAAGGTTCAACATTTGCACTCATAGAGAAATTTCCTTGGAACATATTTTATGCATTAAAGACCATTTTTACTTGGAAAAATCTTTAAATAGACAAGTTTTTGCTGAAACATAGATTTGTTTAGTAAGAAAACTTTGCTTAGGAAGATAAAATTTGTCAAAAATTTCAAAAGTCTTTACTCAGACAAACTTTGTTTACTAAGAAAGATTGTACTTAGGAATATTTTCAAAATAAATGTACTTAGTGCTTTAGAGGTTTTGAAAGTACTTTGAAGATGCTTAGATCAATTTTAAAGCACTTAAAAATACTTAGTGAAAATAAGATAAAATTTAAAATTTTCTCTCTCTTGGACATATATCAATAAGGAACTTTTTGAAAGAAGATTTAAGAAAAAAAAATGTGTATAAGAGCTTATGAGTTTTGAAAATAAAAATACTTAGTATATTTCTGAAAGCACACAACTTAAATTTCACCAAAAAAAACTCCGCTTTGAAAGATATTGTGCAATTTGGAAAAAAGATTTTGTATTAGTCAAGTCTTTAGAAAATTCACGTTCTTAGAATACTATTGCCTTAGAAAAGTATTAGTACTTTTGAACACATTTTGAAAAATAGAAGTACTTTTGAAAGATATCATGCAATATTTGAAAAATATTAGTACTTTTGAAAAAAATGTTATGCATTTTGAAAATATAATATTTTACTTGACTATGTTTCTTTTCCAATCTGACACAATCCTAGGAACCCTTGTTAACTACAAGGGCATTTTCCTAAGTGTCCTGGAAATTCTCAAGATTCAAGCAAATATTATTTCTAAAGGTATTTCAACAATGATTTACTAAACCACAAAAATATTTTGAAGAATAATGATATTTTTAAAGGCAAATTACTTGTATTTTCAAAAGAATTTTGAAAACTTAGTGTATTAAAACATATTATTTTGAAATGTTTAATAATTCTTTTAATTTAACCTCCCCCTAAACTTGATATAGTCCTTGGAAGCTTGTTGACCACAAGTATTCTTCCTCTGAGTCCTTAGGGGTCAGTTCAGATCAAAAGAATAATAAACAATAATTACCAAAGAAAATACTTGTTAGAAATAATTTCTTTTGGTTTAGACTCCCCCTAAATTTGACACATCCTCGGAGTCCTTGTAGATCATTAAGTAGATCTCCTTTGTGTCTTTAGGGTTTATCAAAACCAAAAGAATAACTTTGAAGTATGATAGTTTTTAAGAAGATAATTTTTGAAAACACAACTTGGAATGAAAGCACAGTTTTCAAAAATCATTTTGAAATGATGATAATTTTTCAAAGAGATAGTAATATACGAGGGTTTTTGAATCAAATTTTTGAAAACCTTATTTTGAGATGATAGTGAGTTTTAGAGCATAAGGTTTTTGAAAAAAATCTGAATTTTTCAAAAAAAGAAACAAAAAAAAACTCCCCCTGTATCTGACACTGTTTGACTTTATCTAAGTACCTTAAGGGACTTCAGTATGGACCAGGTTTGACTTTGTTGACTAGGGTTTGACTATGTTGACTATGCTTGACCAATGAATGACTGAATCAAACAAGCCCTAGATTCTCTTTAAAGCAAGTCTATTGTGATATTTAGAAGGATAGTGACATATTCTTTTACGTCCTAAATATCTCACCCAGTTCTACGTGATCAAACATGTTAACCTTATGGGTTTTGTGAGACAGGTTTTGATAATTTTGAAAGTTTATTTTGAAAATAATTAAATTTTGAAAAGAGGTTTAAATCTACAAATAACTGAATTTTTGTGTTAGATTCGAGTTTGACAAAAAATAATTTGAATTTAAATTTCAAAAATTGGCTTCCAGGTCTTGGCGAGGCACTAGGCCTTCTTTGGCCGTAGCCTTATGGGATCATCCACCCTTTCCTTGACAAAGCCTTTTAATGAAATTTCATTTTCAAAATTATTCTTTGAAAAATTTCTGGTCTAACTAGTTTGGGTCTTGGATCGGTAGCTTCGGCTAGTTCCGCCAAATTGGCTTCCCTAACGTACTATCATCTCACCTCCACCTAATACTATGTTGTCAAGTTTCAGTTAAGTGTGTTCAGTCCTTTTACTAACCATTTCTAATTTTAAGCATGGTAAATTGCAGAAATTTAAATAAACAATCAATCAAGCAATTTGTAATCAAGAATTAAGTTTTATCTAACGATAAATATTGTTTTCAGTTTGGCTCCCCCTGGACTAAAGCCACGGTCATGGTTAGGCAAGATGTGAATCTTATCCTTGGGGATCCAATATTGATTTGATCCAGTTGGTTTGTTCAGGTATAGTTTAGGTACCCATGCCTGAACTTTACCTCTGAACTGATTCAGTACAGCAAAATAAGTTCTTTATCGGGATTTGGTTCTATAGCCAAGTCCGGATCGATTTAGAACTGACTTCTGTTTCCCAAGAATCATGTCAAGATTTTTAGAACCAGAAGTAAATCATTCTACGGCTGATCTAAGATCCTTAACCTGAGTTTTCAGGGAGGAGTTCTCCTTTTCAAGTTTTTCAACTTGAGTAGGAGTTCCTTCCTGAACCTTCTCGGTTAAGGGTTTAGAGTTAGCTCCCTCTTTCAGGAGTTTTACTTCCTGTCGGAGGGATTCGACTCGGAGTTTGGCTTTTGCCAAATCTCGAGAAAGAAATGAAATTAGTTCACCTAATTGACATCTATTGAAACCAGTTACCTTAATTTCGCCGTCTTCTGTAAAGGTCAGCTCGCCGTCGTCCTGTTCTGATTCTGACTCAGTCTCGACTTTTTCTGAGGCGGTCAGGGCTAGTAGGTTTGATTGGGGTGCTTCCTCTTCTTCTTCTGAGGAAGATTCGTCCCAGGTTGCTTGGAGTGTCTTTTTCCTTCTTGTCTTCTTGGACTCCTCCAGATTTGAATATTCTGTCTTGTAGTGGCCCTTCTTCTTGCACTCATAGCAGGTTACGTTGGGCTTGTGTTTGTCATTTGCTGGTTCAGCTGGTTCGTCCTTTCTTCGGCTTGTCCTCTGTGTGTTGGCTTGGTTTTTCAATTTTTTGTAGTAGCTTCGGGCCAGTCGGACCAGCTCAGATTGATCTCCTTCTTCATCTTCTGCGTCTGAGTCAAAGTTGGGCTCGGGTTCAGGTTGAGGTTTCTTCTTTGTTGATTTTCCAGTTTTTCCTGCAAAAAAGGCAATACTCTTCTCGGCCATATTTCAGTTAGTCTGCTCATGAAGTTCTAGCTCAGAAAATAATTCATCTAATTTAATTTTAGAGAGATCCCTTGAAACCTTGTATGCATCTACCATAGATGCCCACAAGGTATTTCTAGGGAAGGCGTTTAGGGCATACCTTATTAGGTCACGGTTTTCAACCTTGTGACCCATAGTGTGAAGACCGTGTTGGATCGAAAAAACCGATAGAGGGGGGGGGTTAATATCGGTAATCGTTCTTTTTCGGAAAATTAAGAGTAAGTACGCAGCGGAAAAAACACAACACAAAGACACAGTCGATTTTACTTGGTTCGGAGCCTGTGTCGACTCCTACTCCAAGGCCCACGGTCGTTGACCGTTTACTTTGGGCAATTCTATATGAGCGCAAAATCAGTTTACAATTTTGAATACAAAGTAAGTGTAGTAAACTTTAATAATAAAAAATTGCTCTTCTTTTACTGACGTCCGGTTGTAGGTTGACTTTCCGGAGCAGCAGGACGTCGTCGGCTCGAGTTGGGCAGTTTCTGGAGCAAGGTGTGAGCACAGAAGAGCGTGGAAGTGTTGAGCGAATTGATTGTCGAAGCCTGGGGTCGAGGGCCCTTTATATAGGGCCTGGGGGCGCCCGGGACGTCGAGGGCGCCCAGGACGTCGGGGGCGCCCCCCACGTGGCCTTTGATCCGCCAAAGTCTCGGTCGCGTCTGATCCTCTGGATCCGCTTTGACCGGGGCGCCTGGAGCGCTCGGGGCGCCCGGATTGACCGGGTCAAACTCTATCCGCTTGGCTTCGAGGGCTTTTGGTTCGATGCATGCGCATGGGGGCGCCCAGGACGCTGGGGGCGCCCGGGAGCAGCGCGGGCGCCCGGGAGGACGGGGGCGCCCGGGATTTGAACTGTCGAAGCCCATCTTGCTGTTTTGTGTTTTGTGTTTACCTTGGGGGCGCCCGGGACACTCCGGGCGCCCCTGGTCAGCTGTTGCCTCATTCCTTTGAGGCTTTCTGAGCTGCAGACACACGTTCCTTCGGTCCTGCATCTAGGGTTAGTCCAAAACACAATAAAACAATAAAGTATTAGATTATACAGCCTTAGCTGTCTTGGTTCTGACTTTGGTATCCAAAATGGAGTCCTAGGTCGAACCGACGCCTACTGTTCCCTCGACGGGGAACGCGTCCTCACCTACTCCTCTCGGGAGAATTTACCTGATGCCAACCGTTCCTTTGGTTGGACTTTTGCCTGACGGTCCTTTGTCAGGGCTTGAATGCCGAGCTGTCCTTCGCCCGGTGCCTAGCAGTCCTTCGCTAGGGCTTGGATACTGGCAGTCCTTCGCCAGGTGCCTAGCAGTCCTTCGCTAGGGCTTGGATACTGGCAGTCCTTCGCCAGTTGCCTAGCAGTCCTTCGCTAGGACTTTTTATCCTGGCAGTCCTTCGCCAGGTGCCTAGCAGTCCTTCGCTAGGACTTTGTATCCTGACAGTCCTTCGCCAGGTGCCTAGCAGTCCTTCGCTAGGACTTTGTTTCTGCACACTCAAGTAACATCGTTAGATCACAAATAACACTTAACTTTGAATCCTTTGCCAATATCAAAACTCGGTTCGATATGGTGCTTCCTGCACCAACAATCTCCCCCTTTTTGATTTATGGCAACACAATTCGAAGTTAAGTAAAGACATATAACAGTTAAGAAAAGAAGGAGTATGAACAGTATAAATGTAAAAAAATTTCTATACTCCCCCTAAATCCCTGAAACCCTGAATACTAGTGTTATAACACTCTTAACTTTGACCTTTCCTCCCCCTTTGACATATATCAAAAGCAAACATGGGTGAACAAGGTAAAAATTTAAAAAGTTTTGCAAGCCTAAATTTTGTAACATAACTTTTACTTGGCTTTGCAACAAAGGAATTTTATTTAGGCAAAATTTTGACGCCAAATTTCCAATACTTAGAAAATTGCGGGGTTGAATTTAGAAAATTTTCAAGAGAGTTTGATTTTTTTTTTTTACTTAGAAAATTTTCTTACCAGCCAGTAAAGTTGATTTTCCAAAAGATGTACTTAAGCAAAGCTAATATTCGAAAAATGATCTTTTGAAATCAAGTACAGTTAATTTTCAAAAATATTAAACTTTGAAAAAGCAGGTAAAGTTAATTTTCAAAAATATTGAACTTTGAAAGACAAGAACTTTACTTTTTGAAAGACAGGAGAAAAAAATAATTTTAGTCTTTTCTCTCCTAACCTTTTCTCTCCTTTCCAATCTCTCCCCCTTAATGTGAAATTCTTCTCCTTAGCCATATATCAATAAGGAATTTTAAAAAAAATATATGTTTTAAAAAAATTTTAAAATTTGTGTATCAGAGCCTGTGAGTTTTGAAAACATAAAAATACTTAGCATAATTTTTGAAAGCATAGCAAAAGCTTAACATGCAAAAAAATTATTTTTGTAGGCAAGTCTTTTAGAAAATTCATTCACTTAGAACACTATTGCCTTGAAAATATTAGTACTTTTGAAAACATTATATTTTGAAAAGTAGAAGTACTTTTGAAAGATATTGTGCATTTTTGAAGATATAAGAAGATTATGCATTAAAAACTATAAGTGCTTTTATAATATTAGAGAAAATTCTTTTGAAAGCACTTACAAAAGTATTGTTTTTAACGCATAATATTTTACTTGCTTTGGTTACTTTTCCAGTCTGACACAATCCTAGGAAACCTTGTTAACTACAAGGACAGTTTCCTAAGTGTCCTGGAAATTCTCCAACTCAAGTAAATACTATTTCCAAAAGAATTTTGAAAAAAAATAAAATAATAGTATTTTGAAAAAAAATTATTTAAGTTTTCAAAAGGATTTTAAACGTGCAGTGCATGAAAACATATAATTCAATAATTCTTTTAATTTAATCTCCCCCTAAACTTGACCCAGTCCTAGGAAGCTTGTTGACTACAAGCGATCTTCCTCTGAGTCTTAAGGTTTGATTTAAATTATAAAAAAAATAATTAATAAACACATTTCAGAAATTCTTCTCTTGACTCAAACTCCCCCTAAATTTGACACATCCTAGGAGTCCTTATGGATCATGAAGTGGACCTGCCTCTGTGTCTTTAGGGTTTATTAAAATCAAAAGAATAGTTTTGAATATCAGTACGGTAATATAATTTTAGGAAATTCAATTTGAAATGAAGATAATTTTCAAACATAAGCCCCTTTTTCGAAAAACATTTTAAAATGATTTTTTGTAAAGCACAATTTTGAAAAATATAGTGATTATTTGAAGGCATAAAACTTTTTCTTTTAATTTGAACTTCCCTTAAATCTGACACAATCCTGGGAGGCTTGTTGCACAAGTTAATCCTCCTCTTAGTCTTAGGGTTTGTCAAAATTAAAGGAACAATTTTGAACATGCCTTTTGAGTATGATGATTTTTAAGGAGATAGATTTTTGAAAACATAATTTGGTATGATAACACAGTTTTCGAAAACCATTTTGAAATGATAATAATTTTTCAAAGATGTTTTGAAAGAAAATTAAAAGGAATAAACCACTCTCGCTTACTATTTAACTCAATCTAATGTCCTAAGGGATTTCAGTGTTATCCATGTTTGACTATGTTGACTAGGGTTGACTGTTTTGACCAAGTTTGACCAATCAATGACTAACACAAAACAAGCCCTAGATTATATTTAAAATGAGTTTATTGTGATATGAAATTCAATATGAAAGAGTAGGATACATTAATTTGGAAGATAGAGATTTATGCTTTTAGGTCCTAGATGTCTCACCCAGTTCTATGTGATCAAACATGTTAACCTTATGGGTTGTGTGAGATAGGTTTTGGTAGAAAGTTTTATTTTGAAAAATTGAATTAACTTTGAAAACTATTTTAATGAATGTTAACTTTATTTTGAAAAAGTAGTTGAGTCTAAGATCAATTGAAATTTGTGTTAGATTTGAATTTGGCAAGAAGTAACTTGAATTTGAATTTCAAAAATTGGCTTCCAGGTCTTGGCGAGGCACTAGGCCTTCTTTGGCCGTAGCTTTATTGGATCATCAACCCTTTCCTAGACAAAGCCTTTTAGTGAAATTTCATCTTCAAAATTACCTTTTGATAAATTCTGGTCTAACTAGTTTGGGTCTTGGATCGGTAGCTTCGGCTAGTTCCGCCAAAATGGCTTCCCTAACGTACTATTATCTCACCACCACCTAATACTATGTTGTTCAAATTTCAATTAACTCTTTTGTCCTTAAACTAATCAATCCTAATTTTAAGCAAAAAAATAAAAAACATACAATTAAAGCAAAAAAAATGATCTAAGTTATATCATAATCGTAATAATATTCAGGATTTTCAAAAATAGCAATATTATGAATTAAATTTTTATATGAATTAAAGTTACCCATCTTTCTTTTATTTGATTGTTTCTTCAGTATTTTGTAGTGGTCGCGAGCCAATTGGACCAGTTTCCAAGGATCCCTTCCTTCGTCGTCAGATTCTGAGTCTGAGTCTGACTCAGGTACTGGTTGAGGCTTCTTTTGCAGTTCTTTTGGAGTTTTCCCTGCAATGGAAATTACACCTTCCTCGACCATTACAATATCTGTTTGATAATTTAATTTTAATTTTTGAAAAGAATTTAAAATCGATTACCGTCTCAGTCAATTCATCTTCTAAATCTGGCTTGGATTTGGGTTCGACTTCGACTTTGGATTCAGGTTCAGACTCTGACTTGGCTGTTTGTGCTTGTACCGAGAGTGCAAGACAACTTACCTGATCTTCTGCTTCTTCTGAGATCTCTTGATGAAGGTTAATCAATTTTTCCCAAATTTCTCTCGCACATTTGAATGGACCTACTAGTTCGAGTTGCTCCCTGGTTAGACCACATTGTAGGATTACAGTTGCCCTTGCATCGGTCTCTATTTGGTTGAGGGTTCGTTCATCCAGTTTATCCCACTCGATTGATAACTCGTCTTCTACGGGAAAAGAGAATCCCGTTTGGATGATCCGCCATATGTCCATGTGGGCCTTCAGAAGGGACTCCATTTGACTTCTCCAAAAGTTGAAGTTTTCGCCCGAGAAAAGTGGTAGATGAACACTGTTCCATTCTTGGTTGGCCATTTAAAATAACCTCTTGCACACAAAAAGAAACAACAAAAGTGTACCAAGACTTGGTCTTGGATTAGTAGTGCGGGAGAAGGAAGAAATAGCCAAAATAAATATTACACGAATTTCGAGGCGAAATAATAATAAAATAATAAAAATAAGTTATGACAAATTTTTGAAAAATATTGATTTTGTCAATTCTGATTAATAATGAAAAAGTAAGAATTTAACGTTTAAAAAAAATTTGCTCGAATTAAAGTAGCATGAATTTCGAGAAAAATATTAAAATAATAATAAAAAAATTTATGACAAATTTTCAAAAATTGTTCGTTTTATCAAATCAGACTTATGGTGAAAATATGAAAATTTAAAATTGAGAAAGGCGTAAGAATTTTTTAAATACACCTACAGATATTATTTATTTGAAATAAAGATCGAGTGGTGTTGCACCAATCTCGATTAACAAGAAAGAAAAGAAATTAAAAATTATTTAAAAAAAATCCGAAAATACTCTCAAATTGGTGGTTGCACCAAGTTTGAGCTTCCCCGCTCTGATACCACTTGTTGGATCGAGAAAACCGATAGAGTGGGGGTGAATATCGGTAATCGTTCTTTTTCGGAAAATTAAGAGTAAGTACGCAGCGGAAAAAACACAACACAAAGACACAGTCGATTTTACTTGGTTCGGAGCCTGTGTCGACTCCTACTCCAAGGCCCACGGTCGTTGACCGTTTACTTTGGGCAATTCTATATGAGCGCAAAATCAGTTTACAATTTTGAATACAAAGTAAGTGTAGTAAACTTTAATAATAAAAAATTGCTCTTCTTTTACCGACGTCCGGTTGTAGGTTGACTTTCCGGAGCAGCATGACGTCGTCGGCTTGAGTTGGGCAGTTTCTGGAGCAAGGTGTGAGCACAGAAGAGCGTGGAAGCGTTGAGCGAATTGATTGTCGAAGCCTGGGGTCGAGGGCCCTTTATATAGGGCCTGGAGGCGCCCGGGACGTCGGGGCGCCCCCCATGTGGCCTTTGATCCGCCAAAGTCTCGGTCGCGTCTGATCCTCTGGATCCGCTTTGACCGGGGCGCCCGGACCGCTCGGGGCGCCCGGATTGACCGGGTCAAACTCTATCCGCTTGGCTTCGAGGGCTTTTGGTTCGATGCATGTGCATGGGGGCGCCCGGGAGCAGCACGGGCGCCCGGGAGCACGGGGGCGCTCGGGATTTGAACTGTCGAAGCCCATCTTGCTGTTTTGTGTTTTGTGTTTACCTTGGGGGCGCCCGGGACACTCCGGGCGCCCTGGTCAGCTGTTGCCTCATTCCTTTGAGGCTTTCTGAGCTGCAGACACACGTTCCTTCGGTCCTGCATCCAGGGTTAGTCCAAAACACAATAAAACAATAAAGTATTAGATTATACAGCCTTAGCTGTCTTGGTTCTGACTTTGGTCTCCAAAATGGAGTCCTAGGTCGAACCGACGCCTACTGTTCCCTCGATGGGGAACGCGTCCTCACCTACTCCTCTCGGGAGAATTTACCTGATGCCAACCGTTCCTTTGGTTGGACTTTTTGTTGACGGTCCTTTGTCAGGGCTTGGATGCCGAGCTGTCCTTCGCCCGGTGCCTAGCAGTCCTTCGCTAGGGCTTGGATACTGGCAGTCCTTCGCCAGGTGCCTAGCAGTCCTTCGCTAGGGCTTGGATACTGGCTGTCCTTCGCCAGTTGCCTAGCAGTCCTTCACTAGGGCTTGGATACTGGCAGTCCTTCGCCAGTTGCCTAGCATTCCTTCGCTAGGGCTTGGATACTGGCAGTCCTTCGCCAGTTGCCTAGCAGTCCTTCGCTAGGACTTTTTATCCTGGTAGTTCTTCGCCAGGTGCCTAGCAGTCCTTCGCTAGGACTTTGTATCCTGACAGTCCTTCGCCAGGTGCCTAGCAGTCCTTCGCTAGGACTTTGTTTCTGCACACTCAAGTAACATCGTTAGATCACAAATAACACTTAACTTTGAATCCTTTGCCAATATCAAAACAAGGTTCGATATGGTGCTTCCTGCACCAACAGACCGTTCATCAACTCTTGGATTCGTGCGTGGAGTTGGGCTGCTGTTTCGTTGTCTGCCATCTTGATGGTGTACAATTTGTTTAGGAGTAGATCCCTTTTGCTGATCCGAGTATTTGATGTTCCTTCGTGCAGCTCGATCAATTTTGCCCACAGCTCCTTGGCACTGTTGAAGGGGCCCACTCGGTTTAGCTCTTCCTTTGTCAGCCCACATTGTAGGGTTTGTGTTGCTTTTGCATCGGCTTCTATTTTTCGTTTCAGAGCGGTGTCCCACTCTATGTAGCTTTGAGGAAGTCCTTCGACATTTTTGGGTATCTCCAGTCCGGACTGGATGATGATCCACATGTCCACCTGAGTTTTCAGGTGGACCTCCATACGACTTTTCCAGTAGGAAAAATCTTCTCCACTGAAAAGTGGAGGTCTGGCGGTGCTAAATCCCTCTTGTATGGCCATTTGGTCTGTAAAAGAAAACTAACAAAAAGAATCTCCCAAGACTTGGTCTTGGATTAGTAGTGCGGGATAAGGATAATAAAATATTAAAAAAAAATTTTGGAAAAAAAATTCGAATTAGAAAAAGAAATAAGAATCCGAAAAAAAATTTTCAAACTGGTGGTTGCACCAAGTTTGAACTTCCCCGCTCTGATACCACTTGTTGGATCGATAGAACCGATAGAGGGGGGGTGAATATCGATATTCGTTTTTCGGAAAATTAAGAGCAATTTGCACAGTGGAAATAAAAAATAATAATAACACAAAGACGCAGTCGTTTTTACTTGGTTCGGAGCCTGGGTCGACTCGTACTCCAAGGCCCACGGTCGTTGACCGTTTACTTTGGGCAATTCTATATTAGGCGCAAAATAGTTTACAAAGGATTATAGAATTAAGTACAGTAAACTTTTAAATGACTCTTTTACCGACGTCTGGGGTAGATCGACTTTTTCGGGGCAGCGGGACGTCGTCAGCTCGAGTTGGAAGGATTCCGAGGCGAAGCGCGAGAGCAGAAGAGCTTTGAGACGTAGAGAGAGTTGTTGTCGAAAGCTTGGGCGTTGGGTGCTATTTATAGCACCTCGGGGCGCCCTGGACGTCGGGGGCGCCCTGCCACGTGTCAACCGATCCGGTTTTAGCTCGGTCAAGCGTTATCCCATCCGAATAGGGATAACTTTGACTCTGGGGGCGCCCTGGTCGCAGAGGGCACCCTGCTTGACTTCTTCCACGCAAAATTCTCGGCTGGATAAGGGTGACGCTTCGCAAGCTTGGGCGCGGGGCGCCTTGGCTGCTGAGGGCGCCCTGGCTGCTGAGGGCGCCCTGCCCAGTAAGCAGCTGAGGCCTTTTTTACTTCATTTGTTTCTGGTTCACCTTGGGGGCGCCCTGGACACTCAGGGCGCCCTGCTCAGCTGTTGCCTCACTCCTTTGAGGCTCTCTGAGTTGCAGACACATGTTCCTTCGGTCCTGCATCCAGGGTTAGTCCAAAACACAATAAAACAATTAATTATTAGTTTATACAGCTTTAGCTGTCTTGGTTCTGACTTTGGTCTCCAAAATGGAGCCCTAGGTCGAACCGACGCCTACTGTTCCCTCGACGGGGAACGCGTCCTCACCTACTCCTCTCGAGAGAATTTACCTGATACCAACCGTTCCTCTGGTTGAACTTTTGCCTGACGGTCCTTTGTCAGGTCTTGGATGCCGAGCTGCCCTTCGCCCGGTGCCTAGCATTCCTTCGCCAGGGCTTTGTTTCCTGGCAGCCCTTCGCCAGTGCCTAGCAGTCCTTCGCTAGGGCTTTGTTTCCTGGCAGCCCTTCGCCAGTGCCTAGCAGCCCTTCGCTAGGAGGTTTCCTGGCAGCCCTTCGCCAGGTGCCTAGCAGCCCTTCGCAGCCCTTCGCTAGGACTTGGTTTCCTGGCAGCCCTTCGCCAGGTGCCTAGCAGCCCTTCGCTAGGACTTGGTTTCCTGGCAGCCCTTCGCCAGGTGCCTAGCAGCCCTTCGCTAGGACTTTGCCTGCACACTTAGTGAACATTGTTAGATCACAAATAAACTTAACTTTGAATCCTTTGCCAATATCAAAACAAGGTTCGATATGGTGCTTCCTGCACCAACATATTAACGTCGAAGAAGCGCAAGCGGCTCGGCGGAAGGAGTCGGCGGCTTCGGCGCCTCCTCCTCCTGTTCAGGGTGCTAGACCCTCAGGAGGACCTATTCGTAGTCCGCGAGGCCCCACCGAGCACGCGGGCATGGAACGACGCCACGTGCAGCAGGTGGCCCAGGGATGCTTTCCCGCCCGATGGAGGCCATACTGCAGCTTCCATCAAAGTCACGGGCACGCCACCGAAGAATGCCGACAAGCCTGCCGGGGTCGGGCTCAGGCCCCCAGAGGACGAGGGCGACAAACACCTCCCGGACAGGGTAGGCCGAAGCGGCCCGAACGCTGACCCGATGGCCGAGGAACTACGAGAAAACCCTCCGACTGCTCGAAATCTATTCCCTCAAGGGAACTGAGAGGTGGAAGAAGAGACGGAGGAAGAGCGGGCCAATCAGCAAAATGTCATCCGAGGCGGCGTGCACGTCATCTCGGGTGGCCCGACATGAGGAGACTCCCACCGGGCCCGGAAAGCCCAAGTGCGCCGACTGGAGATCCATCAAGTCGGCACTAGTCTGGCCCAGGCAGAGGGGCCGCAAATCAGCTTCGGGCCCCAAGATCTACAAGGGTTGGAAGTCCCCCACGATAACGCGCTGGTCATCACCGTCGTCATTGCCAATTATCAAGTCCACCGCACCATCGTGGACATCGGTAGCTCGGCCAACATACTCTACAAGAGGGCATTTGACCAGCTCCAGATTGAAAGGTCCCAGTTGGACCTAGTGGCGACCCCGTTGTTTGGCTTCACGGGGAACCCGGTACAGCCCATTGGCCAAATTCGGTTGACCATATACCTAGGTGAAGAGCCATTGAAGAGGACTCGGTGGTCCACTTTTCTGGTAGTGGACGCCCCTTCATCCTACAATGCCATTCTGGGCCGACCTGCCCTCAATGAGTTCCGGGTCGTCGCCTCCACCTTCTACCTGAAGGTTAAATTCCCAGTCGGGGACCAGGTGGGAGAGGTCAAGGGTGACCAGAAGGTAGCCCGGAGGTGCTACGTGGACGATGTTCACGTAGAAAGTCGCAAGGCCCCACGCCCCTTCCCTGATTGCAACATGGTCCAAGCCTCTCCTTGGTCTGAGTTGCATGAAGACAAAGAGGAGGTGCAGCTCCTCCCCTACCAGGAGGAATCCCGAGTCAAGATCGCAGCAGGACTGCCAGAAGAGCTGAAGGGGCCCCTGTTGGAGTGCTTGGCTCGAAACCAAGATGTCTTCGCCTGGTCCATCAAGGAGCTGAGGGGCGTCCGACCGGAGGTTGCGGAACACCACCTCCACCTACCCCCACGCTCGGCCCGTGAAGCAAAGGAAGCGAGACTTTAGCACCGAGTAGAACAAGGCGATCAGGGCGAAGATAGAGAGGTTAACGGAGGCAGGGCACATCAGGGAGGTGCAGTTCCCGTCTTGGCTAGCCAACGTGGTACTAGTGCCTAAGCCGGACAACAGATGGCGAATCTGCATCGACTTTCGGGATCTCAACAAGGCCTGCCCGAAAGATTGCTACCCTTTGCCTCGGATTGATCAGATGGTGGACTCGACAGCAGGCAGCGAGTTCATCTCCATGCTGGACGCTTATCAGGGGTATCATCAAGTATCCCTGGCAGCCGAGGACCAAGAAAAGGTTAGCTTCATCACGGCGGACGGTACTTATTGCTACACCGTTATGCCATTCGGATTGAAGAACGCGGGAGCCACCTACCAGCGGATGATGAATAAAGTCTTCCGGTCCCAAATCGGGAGAAATGTGGAAGTATATGTTGATGACATCCTCATCAAATCTGCCCGGGCTGAAGATTTGGTGGTGGATGTCGAGGAAACCTACCAGACGCTGCGAAGGTACGGGCTCAAGCTGAACCCAACTATGTGCCTTTTTGGTGCTCGAAGGGGGAAATTCCTAGGCTATATTGTGACTGAGCGGGGCATAGAAGCTAACCCGGGAAAGGTCAAAGCCCTGTTGGATATGCCCCCGCCCAGAAATTTACGGGAGGCTCAGCGGCTCGCAGGGTGAATCACGACCCTGTCTCGATTTATCTCCCGATCGGCAGAGCGAGGGTTGCCTTTCTTCAAAACCCTCCTGAAAGCTACCAAGTTCCAATGGGATGCCGACTGTGACAAGGCATTCGAAGAGCTGAAGACTTACCTTGCTGAACTGCCTGTGTTGGCGAAACCGGAGGTTGGGGAGACGTTATACGTGTATTTGGCCGCATCAGCTAACTCGGTCAGCCTAGTTTTGGTTAAGCAGGAAGCGGCTGAACAACAGCCAGTGTACTTCTTCACTCATTTATTAAAGGGAGCCGAGTGCCGCTACACGACGCTCGAAAGGTTGATGTATGTGTTGTTGTTGGGTGTCCGAAGGCTTCGTCCTTATTTCTTGGCGCATCCCATCGTGGTGTTGACGAACACCAACCTGGGTCGAGTAGCCTCAAATCCTGAAGCATCGGGGCGACTGATCAAATGGACTACCGAGCTGAGTGAGTATGACATTCAATACCAGCCTCGACCGGCCATCAAGGCTCAAGCTCTAGTCGACTTCTTAAGTGAGCTGCATTCGGACGAGATTAAGGAGGCGTGGTAGATATATGTGGATGGCTCGTCCGCTCGGTCGGGAAGTGGGATCGGGGTTTTGATGGTCTCCCCTAGCGGAGAAAAAATGCACCTGTTTGTGCGATTGAAGTATAAAGTCACCAATAATGAGGCCGAGTATGAGGCCCTCATAGCTGGATTGCAGGCCGCTAAACATGTAGGGGTGGCCCGAGTAATGCTCTACTCAGATTCTCAACTAGTTACGCAACAAGTGGCTGGAAGGTTCGAGGTCAACAGTGATCGGCTGCAGGCTTTCGTAGAAGCTTATGAGAAGCTTAAGGCTGAATTCAAAGAGGTACAAGTGAGGAAGATCCCAAGGGAGGAGAACTTCAAGGCGGATGAGCTGGCTAAGCTGGCTAGTTCAGTCGGCTCATGGGTGCTTCCTCGGGCGGGCGGCCCGGCGCTGTTAGTCATGCAGATAGAAAGACAGGATGACCTGGAGTTCGAATTCGACTGGCGAACCCCGATCATCACCTACCTCACCCGGGGAACCTTGCAGACCGACCGCGGGGAGGCTCGGTGGCTCAAGAAGCACGTGTCCAGATTCACCTTGGTCAGCGACGCCCTCTACAAGAGATCGTTTTCTCGACCTCTCCTCAGGTGTCTAAGCGAAGAGGATGCTGATTATGTCTTGAGGCAAATTCATCTGGGGATCTGTGGACACCATGCTGGTGCTCGGGCGACGGCTCGGAAGGTGATAATGTCGGGGTATTACTGGCCCACCCTGCAGAAGGATGCCAATGAGTTGGTTGCCAAATGTCTATCCTACCAGAAGCACCAATGCTTACCACACCGACCCACAGAAGCCATGAAGGCGTCAGTAGTCTCTTGCCCTTTTGACCAGTGGGGTATGGACATCGTAGGGCCATTCCCGACCGTTGCCTCTCAGAAGAAATATTTGCTGGTGGCAGTCGATTACTTTTCCAAGTGGATAGAGGCGGAGGCTCTATCGCGCATCACCGAGCTGGCGGTAATGAAGTTCCTGTGGCGAGACATACTGTGCCGGTATGGAATCCTACACAAGCTTGTCTCGGATAACAGGAGATAGTTCCAAGGCAGAAAGATACAAGAATGGTGCGCTAAATATGACATCAAGCAGGCTTTCACTTCTGTAGCTTACCCTCAGAGCAACGGCCAGACAGAAGTGGCCAATCGAGAAATTCTCAGAGGATTGAGGACTAAGCTCGACCACGTTGGCGGAACATGGGTAGAGGAGCTCCCGAGCATCCTATGGGCCTTGAGAACCACTATCAAAGAAACAACCAGATGCATGCCTTTCCAGCTGGTTTATGGAACCGAGGCAGTGATCCCGGTTGAGGTCGGGTGTGAATCGGATCGAAGGGCAGCGTATGATGACGATAATCCGGAAAGACGGCATTTGGAGCTGGACCTGGTCAACGAAATTCGAGACAGAGCAGCGGCTCGGATGTTCGCATATAGGCAGAAGATGAAGCAGAGGTACGATCGAAGGGTGCTGCCCAGAGCCTTTCAGGTGGGCGACCTTGTTTGGAAAAGAATCGAGCCAGTGGGAGACGTAAGCAAGCTGGAGCCGCAGTGGGGAGGACCCTTCAAGGTTGTTCAGAAGCTCTCTTCGGGAGCATATTACATAGAAAATGAGAAGGGAAAAAGGTTGGATCAACCCTGGAGTGCGATCCACCTTCAGCCCTATCGGGCAGCCGAGTGAAAAGGTGATGATGTAAATGTAACACGCATCTGACAAGTGGAAGCAGATGGTCCTTACCCCGCTCGCAGATGTACCAGACTCTCAAGCTAAATTTCCCACAGCTCGGCTGCTCAGTAAGACGCGTGGCGTCCCACGCTCCCTAAGTCCTGCCCGACTGTGTGTGCCAATTTCCCGCAGCTCGGCTGCTCAGTAAGAGGCGTGGCGTCCCACGCTCCCTGAGTCCTGCCCGAATGTGTGCGCCAATTTCCCGTAGCTCGGCTGCTCAGTAAGACGCGTGGCAGCCCATGCTCCCTGAGTCCTACCCGACTGTGTGTGCTATATTTCCCGCAGCTCGGCTGCTCATAAGACGCGTGGCGTCCCACGCTCCCTGAGTCCTGCCCGACTGTGTGCGCCAATTTCCACAGCTTGGCTGCTCAGGAAGACGCGTGGCGTCCCACGCTCCCTGAGTCCTGCCCGACTGTGTGTGTTATATTTCCCGCAGCTTGGCTGCTCAGTAAGAGGCGTGGCGCCCACGCTCCCTGAGTCCTGCCCGACTGTGTGTGCCAATTTCCTGCAGCTCGGCTGCTCAGTAAGACGCGTGACGTCCCACGCTCCCTGAGTCCTGCCCGACTGTGTGTGCTATATTTCCCGCAGCTCGGCTGCTCAGTAAGACGCGTGGCGTCCCACGCTCCTGAGTCCTGCCCGACTGTGTGCCCAATTTCCCACAGCTCGGCTGCTCAGTAAGACGCGTGGCGTCCCACGCTCCCTGAGTCCTGCCCGAGTGTGTGCGCCAATTTCCCGCAGCTCGGCTGCTCAGTAAGACGCGTGGCGTCCCACGCTCCCTGAGTCCTGCACGACTTGTGTGCTATATTTCCCGCAGCTCGGCTGCTCAGTAAGACGCGCGGTGTCC